>PVKH010036733.1:0-11549 GCA_004027955.1 Chaetophractus vellerosus | reverse complement strand
CCCTATTCACTGGGCTATACACCTGGCCCCTTTTTTTTCTTGAGTATAGGTCATGTGTTCCTGTGTCTTTGCATGCCTGAGTTTGTTTTCATGTAACATTAGTATTATTTTTACCTTAAATGTTTGATATAATTTTCCAGTGAAGCCATCTGGGCCTGGAGTTTTTTTTTGGTGAAGATTTTTTACTAAGAATTTAATTATTTTCCTTTTGATAACTGCAGGATTCATAGTGATGTCTTCTTTTCATTCCTGTTATGGAACATTTGTGTCTTCTATTTTCTTTGATCACTCATGCTACGAGTTTGTTAATTTTGTTTTGAAAGAATGAAGTTTTGACTTTTCTTTTTTCTCTTAATGGCCTCTTTCTATTTCACTGATTTCTTATCGTCAACATGTTTTAAATATAATTTGCTCTTTTTTTTCACACTTGTTTCTTAAGGTGAAAATTTATCACTTGTTTTTGCTTGTTAGTATTTTGAAATAACAATAGATTCATAGGAAGTTAAAAATAAAGGCACAGGAAAGTTGTATGCAACAATTACTCAGCCTCCTCCAGAGTTGACATCTTGCATAACTATGGTACAATATCAAAACCAATTCATTTGTTTTTGTTTGTGTGCATGTGCTGTTATATGCGATTGTATCACATGTATTTTAAAAGAAACTTTTATTTTTTATTTTTTTTTAAAGATTTATTTTTATTACATATCTCCCCTTACCCCCCACTGCGGCGACGCGCCGACACTGGTCACTGCACAGGCACGGCTTTCCCCGCTTGTGGGCGGCTTCTGCTTCCATTCACAGCTGGCTTTCAGTTCGCGGGTGGCTGGCTGCGCTCCATTCGTGGGCGACCTGCCCTGTCCGTGGCAGCTTTTTTTTGCCCTGCCCACGGCAGCTCTGGCCCACCCATGGTGGCTTGCCATTCTCAAGGCGGTCTGCCTGCTAGGAGAGGTCCCCAGGAACCGAACCCGGGGCCTCCCATGTGGTATGCCGGCGCCCTATCCACTGGGGTATCCAGCCGGCCCCTAAAAGAAACTTTCAAACTATTTTCCAGAATTCCCACCATGCCCATGTAACCTATCAGTAATCTAGTTTCTCAACATTCTCACCAGCATTTGTTTTCACTATTTTCTTGTTTTAGTCTTTCTAATATGTGTGTAGTGATATATTGTAGTGGTTTTAATTTGCATAATGGCTAATGATATTGAATATAGTTTATGTGCTTATTTACACATGGATATTCAGTAGCCCCAGCACCATTTGTTAAAAAAGCTATGCCTCCTATACTGAATTGCTTTTGCACCTTTGTCCAAAACCAGTTGGGCATATATGCGTGGGTCTATTTCTGGGTTCTCTGTTTGGTTCCTTGGATCTATATATTGATCACTCTGCCACTACTACACTGTCTTGATTAGTATAGATATATAATAAGACTTAACGTTGAGAAAAGTGATTTGTCCCACTTTATTCTTTATCGAAATTATTTTGGCTATTTTAGGGACTTTCTCTTCCCATATCAATTTTAAAATGAGCTTGTGCATGTCTAAAAAAAACCATTGCTGATATTTAGATAGGAATTTATTAAACCTATAAATATATTTGGTAAGAATGGACATCTTTACTGATTCTTTCAATACATGGTATATATCTCCACTTATTTAGGTAATTTAAATTTCTCTCATCAGAAGTTTGTAATTTCAAGCATCCAGATCCTATATATGTTTTGTAAGATTTATCTGTTTTTTTCTCTTTTTTTTTGATGAATTGTGTTGCATTTTAAGAATTTTAGTTGCCACTTGTTCATCAGCATATCGAAATGCATTTGATTTTTGTGTGTTGATCTGTAACCTTGCTCAACTCACTTATTCAAGTTTTCTTCCAGATAACTTGGGATTTTTTTTTGTAGACAAACATGTCATCTGCAAGTAGAGACAGGCTTATTTATTTCTTTACAAACTTTATGCCTTTTATTTCTTTTTCTTGCCTTAATACCCTGGATAGAACTTCCAGTTCTATATTGAATAAAAGTGGTTAACAGATATCCTGGACTTTTTCTCCATCTTTAAGGGAAGTATTCAGTCTTTCACCATTAAGTTTGCTGTTAGCTGTCAGTATTTTATAAATGTTCTTTATGAGACTGAGGCACTTTCTCTCTATTCCTAGTTTTCTGAAAGTGTTTTAAAATCATGAAAGGGTGTTGACATATATCAAACAATTTTTCTGCATCAATTGACATGATCTATGATTTTTTCTTCTTCAGCATGTTGTATAGTGGATTAAACCGATTGTATTTTAAATATTGAATCAGCTTTGCATATTTTTAATAAATACTACTTGGTTATGGTATATTATTCTTTTTATACATTGTTGGATTCAATTTGCTAAGGTTTTGTTGAGGATATTTGCATGCTAAAATACCTGAGGGACATAGGTTTTGGTTGTTTTGTGGTATTTTTGTCTAGTTTTGGTATCAAGGTTAATACTAGTCTTATAAAATGAATTGGGGGGCCAGCTAGATAGCTCAGTGGATAAGAGCACCGGTGTACCACATGGGAGGCTCCAGGTTCGGTTCCTGGGGACCTCTCCGAGTGAGCAGATGGCCTTGAGAAAGGCAAGCTGCCGTGGGCAGGGCAAAAAGCCGCCATGGGCAGGGCAGAGCCCCCATGGGCATGGCAAAGTCACCCATGAAACACGGAGCTGCTGCCTGCAAAGAGTGGAAGCCGGGCAGCCCACAAAACACAGAGCACTGCTGCCCACAAAACATGGAGTGGAGCTGCCCATGAAAACGGAATGGAGCCACCCATGAACGGAGCGAGCCGCCTCCGTGGAGGGCCAACTTGGCGCGTCGCCGCAAAGACGGGGGGAGACAAGAAGCAGACATAGAAAAACACAGAAGAATGGACACACAGCAAGAGCGAGCAGAAGGGTGGGAGGGGATATGTAACCAAATAAAAAATGAATTGGGACATGTTACCTCCTCTTTTCTGGAAGAGATTGTGCACAATTGTTCATTTTTCTTTAATATTCTTCAGTAAAGCCATAGGGACCTAGAGATTTCTTTTTCCGGAGACTTTAATTTAAAATTTACTTTCTTTAAAGTTATAAGGCTTATCAGGTTATCTATTTCTTCTTGGATGAGGAATTGGTCTATTTCTTCTAAGTGTTAAATTTACACATGTAAAAGTGTTCATAGTATTCCTTTATTTAAATGACTGCAATATTTGTTATACCTCCAGTTTCATTGCTGGTATTAGTGATTTATGTGTTCTCTCAGCTAATAGGCTGTCAATTTTATTTTTGAAAACCTAGTATTTTTGTTTCATTAGTTTTCTCTATTTTCTGTTTTCAATTTCATTTATTTATTCTCCTACATTATTTTATTCCTTTTGCTTGCTTTAGGTTTATTTGCTTTTTTCTAGTTTCTTGGGGTGAGAGCTTAGATTAATGATCTGAGATGTTTCCTCTTATATAATGTATGCACTTAGTGCTATAAATTTCCCTCTCAGACTTTATCTGATATCAGTATAACCACTCCTGATTTTAGGGGTTATGCTACATCTTTTTCCATCCTTTTACTTTCAATATACCTATGCCATTATTTTTGAAATGAGTTTCTTATAGACAGCACATAGTTAAATCAATTTTTTTAATCCACTATGTCAATCTCTGACTTTTAATTGGTGTATTTAGACCATTTACATTTAATGTATTTATAGATGTGTTAGGGTTTAAGTTTGTCATTTTATTTTTTGTTTTTGCCTTTGTTTCTTTTTTTTCTTTCCTTTTTATTGCATTTCTTTGGACATTTTTTAGAATTCCATTTTAATGTATTTTAATGCATTTTAATGTATTTGAGTGTAATGCTTTGTATAGTTTTTTTTTAGTGGTTGCTCTATGTGTGACAATATACATATGTAACTCAACATCCCAGTGATATGGATGTTTTACCATTTTTAGTAAACAATATAATTGTCTTAAATATTTCTTGTTCAAACATTGAGCACCACATAAGATAGTGGTATAATTTTTGCTTCATCCATATATTATTATTTAAGAAACTAATGAGATAAAGGATAGTCTGTTATGTTTATCCCTATTTTAACCAATTCTGTTGTTTTTATTTCCTTTCTGAAAGTCCTAGCTTTCTTCTCTTTGGAGAACATCTTTGAGTAATTCTTTAAGAATAGGACTGCTAGTAACAAATTCTTTTAGTTTTCCTCATTCTGAGAATGTCTCTCTCTCCTCTTCATTCCTAAAGTATACTTTCTCTGTATATAGTATTCCCAGTTGTGTTTTTTGTTTGTTTGTTTGTTTGTTTGTTTTAGCACTTGAAAAATACTGTGCCACTTCTTTATGGTCTCTGTGGTATCAAATAGGAAATCCATTGTCATTTGAATTGTTCTCTTATGTAATGTATCACTTCTCTCTGGCTGACTTCAAGGGTTTTTTTTTTGTTTTTTGTTTTTTTTTTAGTTTTCTAAAGTGTGATTATGATGTGCAACATAATTATGGCATAGATATCTTTGGGTTTTATCCTGTTTGGGGTTTCCTCAACTTCTTGAATCTGTAGATTTATGTCTTTCTTCAAATAGTTTTATCAAAATCTTTGTCAGTTTGGAAGTTTTTCACCATTATTTTTGAATGCTTTTCCGGCCTCACACTTTCTCCTCTCTTTCTGGCAATCTGATGATATAAATGTTAGATTTTTGTTATTGTCCCATAAGTACCTAAGACACTTTCTGTCTATTTAAAAAAAAAAACCTACTGTATTTATGTAATTCAGATTGAAGAAACTATTGATCAGCCCTAAAGTTTACTGATTCTAACTTCTATTATTGTTACTACTGAGCCCATTCAGCACAGTTTTTGGTTTTTTGTATTTTTCAGGTTTATAATTTAAATTTTTTATGTAGCCACAAATGCTTTCTTAAGCTTAATGTTTACATGGTATATCATTTCTCAATCTTTTGGCTTTCAACTTATCTGGCTCCTTGTACTTAAAATGAGTTGTAAACAACTATAGTGGTGACCCCCTTTCTTATCCAATATTACAATTTCTGCCTTTTACATGGAATGTTTAATCCATTTACATTTAATAAAATTATTGATATGGCTAGGTTTAAGTCCACTATCTTGCTATTTGTATTTTATTTGTCCCATTTATCCTTTGTTCTTTTATTCCTGCTTTATAGTCTTTTAGTTCAACTGAGTATTTTTATCAAGTCCAGGCTCCTCTTAGTTTAGTAAACCTTCCTTTAGCTTATCTCTCCCTTCTAGCATTTTGTTGTAAAAATAAAGAAAACTCAGGTGATATATTTAATATATTTGATGAAATCTCCTTAGCTGGGTTACTCAAATTAATTATGTACATTTTCTATTTTCCACAAAACAGCAGGCAACAGTGTTACTAAATTATTGCCACTACATAACACAGATTTTCTTTCTTCCAACAGCACATCTCACTTTCTTTTAAGCTTTCAGTGGAAGCCTCTTCAAAGTTCTTAAAGCTTCTACCCACTGTCCAGTTTCAAAGTTACTACCACATTTTATGGCAACACACTTACAGACATCAAAATATATATTTTTCTATTGCTATAAACTAAATTACTCTAAAACTTAGTAGCTTAAAACAAGAAACAGGGGCTGGCTGTAGTTCAATTGGTAGGGTGCAGGGTTTACCACATGGGAGTCCCCAGGTTCAGTTCCCGGGGCCTCCTTAAGCGGGCAGACCGCCTTGAGAAGGCAAGCCGCTATGGCAGGGCAAAGCCACCACAGGCAGGGCAAGCCGCCATGGGCAGGGCAAGCCCCTGCGGGGAGGACAAGCCGCCTGCGAGCCGGACAAGCCGCCCGTGAGCAGGCAAGGCCGCCGTGCGGTGAGCTGACTCGGTGGGTCGCCGCAATGGGGGGGGGGGAGACAAGCAGACACAGAAGAACACAGAAATCAACACAGCAAGAACAAGCAGAAAGAGGGGGATATACATATTTAAAAAAAAACAAGAAACACTTAATATGTCATATACTTTCTGAGGTTCAGTAAACTGGGAACATAGCTGGGAACTTTGACTTAGGGTCTGTCATGAGGTTGTAGTCAAATTTTTGGCCAGGGCCCTAGTCATCTGAAAGCTTAACAGGGGCTGAGGGATCTGCTTTCAAGATGGTTCACTCACAGGACTGTTTCCAGGAGATCTCAGTTCCTTGGAATATGTCCTTTTCCATAGTGCTTCCACAGCATGGTAGTTGGCTACCCACAGAATGAATGATCTTGAGACCGAGCAACCAAGATTGGTGTCATTGTGCCTTCTTATGACCTAGTCTCTGAAGTCATGCACTATTATTTTTTGTTTTAACCTATTCATTAGAATTAAGTCACTAAGCCAAGCATACATTCAAGAAGAGAGATATTACACTCCATCTCTTGAAGGGAGGAATAATCAAAGAATTTTTGGACATATTTTATAAACCACTACAATGTTCAAGTATTCCATGTTATAACTGATTTTCTTTCTACTTGTTTTGTCAATTATTAAAAGAGGGGTATTGAAACTTCCAAATATAACTGTGGAATTTTCCATTTCGTGTTTCAGTTCCTTCAGATTTTGCTTGAAGTACATTGGAACTCAGTTATTGATGCATGCATATTTAGGATGGTTATGTCTTCTTGATGAGTTGACTGTTTTATAGTTATGAAATGTTATTCTTTATCCATAGTAACATTCTGAAGTTTACGTTGTCTGATATTAATAGAGCCACACCAGCTTTCTTATTAGTATTCACATGCTATATTTTTCCCTTTTTTTTTTTGACTTGTGTCTGATATCTATCTTTATAGCTAAAGTTGGTTTCTGTTAGGCAACATATAATTGAGTCTTGCTTGTTTATACAGTTTGACAATCTCTGTCTTTTGAGTCCTTAGAACATTAATTTTTATTTATTTTTTAATAATCCACCAGTCATATATGTATATATGTATTTACACCTCTTATGCCTTGAATTCATAGGTAATCAGCTCCAGTAGCTCCTTTCCATTGGTTCTCACAAAATGTGCTTCGCTGGGTGGAGCAGGCTGGCGCTTCATTTGGACCCAGGTACCTTTCTCTTTGGCTTCCTTCTTTCGCTGATCATTTTCCTTCACATGTTTTAGGACGTTATCTCGGGTCTTGGAGTGCTTAATACGTACATTAATAATTCTCTTGGGAAGGATCTTGCCCTTAACCTGTTTACCACAATACCGAAAGCATGCTGGGTAACATTGTAGACTCTTCTGGTTTTGCCACGGTAACGTTTGTGGGGCATTCCTTTTGAACAGCGTCCATTCCCTTTATGTCTATGACATCACCTTTCTTGTAGATTCACATATATGTAGCCAAAGCAACAATTCCATGTTTTCTAAAAGGCCTAGAAAACATATAGCGGGTTCTTTTCATCTTTCCCTTTGTGTTCGTCATTTTGGTGAATTACTGTAAGATGGTGCTTCCACTGAAAGGCAATGACATTAGTTTTTAAGGTAATTATTGATATGGTTGAATTTAAATCTACCATCTTGCTATTTTGTCCATTCTTTTTCTTTCCTTTCATGCCTTCTTTTGGATTGTTTTAATATTCTGTTTTATCTTCACTACTGGCTTATTACTATAACTCTTCACTTTATCTTTTTGGTGGTGGTTCTAGGATTTCAATATGCATGCTTAACTTATCATTAAAGTTAATCAATCATATTATATTATATTACTTCAGGCATAAGACTTACAAGGCAGCATACTTCCATTTCCCCCCTCCATCCCTTTTCCTATTGTTGTTATTTGTGTTTACATATGTTATAAACCCTACAAAATATTGTCATTATGTTTGCTTTATATCATCAATTATTTTTTTCAAAAATTAAAACATTAGAAACATAAAACACATATTTACATAAAAACTTACTATTTCCATCAATCTTTATTCTTATCCAAGTGTCCATGTGGTATCATTTCCCTTGTAACAGAGGAACTTTCTTTACTATTTCTTGTAGTAAAGCTTAGATTTTGCTTTTTATGAGCACATTTCCATATGTTCATTAGCTATTTGCATGTCTTCTTTGGAGAAATTTTTGCTTAAATCATTTGCCCATTTAAAAATATTTTTATATATTTTTTATTTTTTAAAGATATTTCACTATATATAGACTTCTATATTGACAGGTTTTTATCTTCCATAATTTAAATGTCATTCCACTGTTTTCTGGTTCACATGTTTTAATGAAAAGTCTGATAACTTTGTTTCTATGTATATAGTGTGTCTTTTGTCTTTGGCTACTATTTTTTTTCAGATTAAAAACAATTTATTGAAGTATAACATTCATATATGAACATACGTAAACAATAAGTATATAATAAAAGTTGTGAACTTTCAAAACAAACATGCATAACATCATACAGGCCTCCCATACATCACTCCACCACAAATATCTTGTATTTTTGTGAAATATTTGGAACCAACTTATGAAAGAGCATAGTCAAAGTATTACTACTAACTATATTCCATATGTTACATTTGGTGTATTTCCACCCAACCCACCCTATTTTTTTTTATAAACCATATAACTTATCTAAAGTGTACTATCAATGGCATTTGGTATAATCTCCGAATTGCTTGTTCATCATTTCAATTAATACTAAAACATTTTCATTTCTCCAAAAAGAAAAAAGAAAAACAACAAAAAACAAACCATTGTCATACCCATATGTTAGTGCTACTAATTACAAATACTGTGTTGTGCTTTCACCATTTCTATTCATTTCCAAACATTTACAAACAACTTTTTACCAGTTCTGCACAGATTAAACCTTAACTTTCCTTTTTCTAACCACATTCTATTCTCTGGTGACTTATATTCTAGCTATCAACTCCATGAGTTTACTCATTCTATTTAGTTCATAATAGCAAAATCATACATTTGTCCTTTTGTGCCTGGCTTGCTTCACTCAACATAATGTTCTCCTGGTTCATTCACGTTGTCATATGCATCACTACTTCATTTCTTCTTACAGCTGAGTAATGTTCCATCTTGTGTATATACCACAGTTTATCATTTAGTCAGTTGATGGACACCTGGGTTGTTTCCATCTTTTGGCAATTGTGAATAATATCACTATGAACATTGGTGTGCAGATGTCTGTTTGTGACACTGCTCTCAGTTCTTCTGGGTACTACCTAGTAATGGTATTGCTGGGTCACATGGTAGATCTATGTCTCACTTCCTTAGGAACCACCAAACAAACTTCCACAGTGGCTGTACCATTCTGCATTCCCAAGAACAGTGAATAAGTGTTCCTTTCTCTCCACATCCTCTCCAACACTTGCAGTTTACTGTTTGGTAATAGTGGTCATTCTAGTGGGTGTGAAATGATATCTCATTGTAGCTTTGATTTGCATTTCCCTAATAGCTAGTGATGTTGAACATTTTTTCGTGTGTTTTTTTGCCATTTGTATTTATTCTTTAAAAAAATGTCTATTCAGGTCTTTCGCCCATTTTTTTATTTGGGTCATTTGTTTTTTTATTGTTGAGTTGTTGGATCTCTTTATATATCATGGATATTAGGCCCTTGTTAGATGTGTGATTTCCAGATATTTTCTCCCATTGAGTAGGTTGCCCTTTTACCTTTTCACAAAGTTCTTTGAGGTTCAAAAGTGTTTAATTTTGGTGAGGTCCCATTTATTTTTTTTCTTTTGTTGCTTGTGCTTTGGATGTCAGGTCTAAGAGACCCCCACCTACTACAAGGTCTTGTAGATGTTTCCCTACATTATCTTCAGGGAGTTTTATGGTCCTGGCTTTTATGTTTAGGCCTATGATCCATTTTGAGTTGATTCTTGTATAGGGTGTGAGATAGGGGTCCTCTTTCATTCTTTTGGTTATGGATATCCAGTTCTCCCAGCACCATTTGTTGAAGAGACTGGTTTGACCCAGAAAAGTGGACTTGGTAGACTTATCAAAAATCAGTTGACCATAGAGTTGAGGGTCTATTTCTGAACTCTTGATTCAATTCCATTGATCAGTGTATCTATCTTTATGCCAATACCATGCTGTTTTGACCACTATGCCTTTATAATATACTTCAGGGTCAGGAAGTGTGAGTCCTTTGACTTCGTTCTTCAAGGATGTTTTTGGCTGTTTAGGACCTCTTTCCCTTCCAATTAAGTTTGTTAATTGACTTTTCTATTTCTATAAAGTAGGCTGTTGGAATTTCGATTGGTATTGCATTGAACCAATAAATTAATTTGGGTAGAATTGACATCTTCACGATATTTAGTCTTCCAATCCATGAACATGAAATGTCCTTCCATTTGTTTAGATCTTCTTTGATTTATTTTAGCAGTGTTTTTTATGTGTCTGAATACAAATTTTTTACATTCCTAGTTAAAATAATTCCTAAATATTTGAATCTTTTGTTGCTATTGTAAATGTAATTTTTTCTTGATTTCCTTTTCAGCTTGTTCATTACTAGTGGATAGAAATGCAACTGATTTTTGCATGTTGATCATGTATCCTGCAACTTTACTGAGCTCATTTATTAGCTCTAAGAGCTTTATTATAGGTATTTTGAGGTTTTCTAAATAAAGGATCATGTCATCTGTGAATAGTGAGTGTTTTACTTCCTCTTTTCCAATTTGGATGCCTTTTTTTTCTTGGTCTAGCTAACTTCTAGCACAATGTTGAATAACAATGGTGTCTTATTCCTGATCTTAGAGGAAAAGCTTTCAGCCTCTCCCCATTGAGTATGATATTGGTTGTGGGATTTCATATGCCCTTTATTATGTTGAGGAATTTTTCTTCTAAGCTATGTTTTGAAGTGTTTTTATCAAGAAAGGATGCTGGATTTTGTCAAATGCCTTTTCTGCATCAATATAGATGATTATGTGTTTCCCTTCAATTTGTTAATGTGGTGTATTTTACATTACTTGTTTTTCTTATGTTGAACCACTCTTCCATACCAGGAACAAAACCCACTTTATTGTGATGTATAATTGTCTTTATGTGCTGTTGGATTCAATTTGCAAGTGTTTTGTTGAGAAATTTTGCATTTCTGTTCATTAGAGATTGGTCTGTAATTTTCTTTTCTTGTAATATCTTTATCTGGCTTTGGTATTGGGGTGATGTTGGCTTCATAGAATGTGTTAGGTAATTTTCCCTCCTTTTCATTTTTTTTGGGGAAGAGTTTAAACAGGATTGGTATTAATTCTTTTTATTTTAATTTTATTTTCTTTTGACTGAAGCTTTAGATCACATAAATGTTACATCAAAAATATAGGGGATTCCCATATACACTACCCCTTCCCTCTCCCACACTTTTCTCAATTAACAACATCTTTCAGGGGCCGGCTCGATAGCCCAGTGGATAGGGCGCCGGCATACCATATGGGAGGCCCTGGGTTCGATTCCCGGGGACCTCTCCTAGCGGGCAGACCGCCTTGAGAATGGCAAGCCGCCATGGGCGGGCCGGAGCCGCCGTGGGCAGGGCAAGAAGCTGCCACGGACAGGGCAAGAGCCGCCACGGGCAGGGCAGGTCGCC
>PVKH010036732.1:0-11550 GCA_004027955.1 Chaetophractus vellerosus | reverse complement strand
TCTGCACTGATAAAGTTAAAGGAGATTAATTCCCATTGGAAAGCTGTGTGGATTATTTCTTGGAAAACTGATTCACTCACTGACAGGGATAACGGATTGAAATTTTGAAAACTTGAGTTTGAATCCTTACTGTATTCCTTGCCAGACCTGGAATCCTGGGAAATTTATTAATGTCTCTTACCCCTAATTTACTCCTACCTTACTAAGATTGTTGTAAGAATTCAATAGGTTGGTGCTTGTGGAAATGCTTTGTACACTGTAAAGTGCTATACAAGTTAGAAGCAGCAGCAGTAGCAGTAAAAATTTTATGAAAAAAGGAAAAAGAGAAACAGCTTTTGACAATGCTGACAAGTACAGGGTGTGTTCAAGGAATAGCAAGCTCTGCATACAGATGAGGTTAGAGTTACAATATCGGGTACAGGGTAGAGAGATAAATTATGGGGGATTAGATTAAAAATGTAGGTTGGGAACATATTGAGCCAGTCCTCTTTTCGATATGCAGTATGGCCATAACAAATAACAAAATAAAACCAAAAACATATTTTAAAAAGTCCTCATATTTGCTTATTTGGCAATAATGGATACCACTTTTGGGAAATTGAATTAAGGAGAACATGTTTTATAACTTAAAACAAAAGCTAATCTTAGTTTCTTCTGCTAAGGATAGCATAATTCATACCAGTCAGAAGAGAGACCTTGGGACTTTTGTCTACTCCTTGGAGAGCCCAGTGTGAGGAAGATGAGTTCTCCTCCACCAGGTGGCCTGTGACCACTGAAAGGAGTGTCTTGGTGATCAGGAAATCAGGGTTGGTTCTGTAAGACAATGGCTATCAAGTTTAAGCATGCATAAGAATCACTGGGGATGCTTGTTAAAGTGCACCTTCTGTCCCTCCCTGATTCCAATTCATTTTGTCTGTGAAGGGGCCTGGGTGATCTGGTATAGACGTTCCAGGACCCATACCTTGATCATCACCTACTGAGAGAACTGGATGCCCAAATACTCATTTTAGGGGACAGTGAACCTGAAAAGTAGGCAACTTAGGCTAAAAGCGGGAGGAATAAGTGGGAAAGCATGGTCAAGCTTGAGAAGGGACAGAAGAGGAGAAAGGTGTTCAAGAGAACCAGGGAAGAACAGCATGCGGTTTTAAGGGCTTTCTTTAATAAACAAACAAACAAAAATAAACTGTAAATTATGAAGAGAAAATTATATATGCAGATGCACATTTGTTTACAATGAAAAATTAAATCACAAAAGTTCTGTATTTTTGAAACACTGACATCCCAACATTCAAAATAGTAACATTTAATAATGACTACAGTATCTGTCTGGCACATGTCTGTAGTATGCTTTTCCTACATTTTTTGGCCTTATATTCTTTGGTTACCTTGTCTTATGAGAAGACCTTATATTGTTTATTGAAAGAATAGAAAGATAAGTAGCTCTTTCTTGCTGTATGTTTTATTGAATTTTTGATATTGTTATTGCCATTATTATTGTTATTATCTGTTACTTCCTCCCCCAATTTTTGCTCAAGTGATTATCTAGACTGGGGCAAATTCTCAAAAAACTCCAGGCCTTTGAACTCTTGGTCTCTTTAGCAGAAGGTCCATCTCTACCAGATTCTCAGAGCTGTCCAGCTCTCCTCACACCCAAAACTCCTCTCTTCCCAACAGGCTTTGGTAAAAGTCATGTGTTGGATGAGATGCTCATGAAACCAGGGTCATAGCAGGGAGCAGAGTAGGGTCTTCAGTTCCCCACTCCTGGAGTTCCAGGACAGCTTCTTTATGGTTGATGAGGTCCACAAGGGCAGGTTGTTGCTGGAGGTGGGTGGATACCCACCTACAACCTGGAGACCACTACCAAGGCATGGTTGGCCCAGGCTAGGGCAGCATCTGTGTCCTCCCCATACTCTTGGAAGACAATTCTCCAACCTGGGAAGAGACCCACGTAAGTGAACATTCCTGAAGCTAAAACGTGATTGACCTTACAGGAAATCTGCCTCTGAGTAAAATCCCAGATAAAGAAGGAAGGAAATCAAAGTTGAGCCATTTTGTTAATTAAGATTTTAAGTTTTCTGAAAATGTAATGAAGTGATGGCTGCAGAATACTGTATATTGTTTTTAAATACTAGTTTGAATCCCTGAGGGCAATTGATATGTCACACATTCCTCGGTCCCAATCACCTACTAGTAATGAGCTTATTCTGAACCATTATGTGCCTTGTAGAAAACAGTGTTAATTCTCTCTCTTGGGCAGTGACTATGCAAGTCTCAAAAGAAATATAATTTACATGATTGTTTCCATGTATTGATTAGCACATATACATGAAATAAAATCCTATTTATTATTACCGTACCAAAATCTAAATCTACATATATATGTGCTTCCATCAAAAGATTATATAATTGACTTCAAATTAAAGATAGATACATCTAATCTGTTCTTTTGAGTGGTATGCACCATATATTTTTCTCCACAATTGTTGTAGTTAGCTGACAAATAAAATGGCATATTTAAGTTTCTTGCCATTGTATTATATCACATTCTATTTGCTGAGAACTTTTAGAAAATTGTTCCTCAACTTTGTGTGCTAAATTGTGGGTTATTATAATCATCACTAATGATTTGTTCCTTTGATTGAACCACTGAAGGGACTCTGCCAGTAAAATGATGAGCATTTTTTAAGGGATAATCTATGAAATAATTGAAGTCTTTAGAGAAACTAAGACTAATAATTCTTATTGTGTTTGACTGACAGAAGGAATGCCTTAAGATGATTTGCTGCAGGATCTGAAGCAATGCTTATCATTACTATGATTTTTCCATCCTCACCAAAGTCAAAATAAAATTATTTTGTTGGAAGAATGAAGACTAGAGAAATCAAAGCTTTCATTTTTGAAAGGTATTTTGCTGCTAAAGAAAAAGAATAATATTATGAAGTTCTGAACATGTGATCTTACTTTCTATGCTCAATATGGTGGCTGGCCTCATTGATCAGTGATCCCACTAAAAACTATCAAGGGTGTGTGGGGTGGGAGTAGGGAAATTGGAAGTGTGAACCTGAAACAGGGTCACAGTTTGCATCAGTGTCTCCTTCCCCAACTACCAAAAAAACACTAGAGGACCTCCAAGCCTAATCAAAAGAAACGTGCAGCCTAGTGAGGATTCCTGTCCTTTCTATGCCGATTCAGGAAGATCTGAAGTTATCCAGCCTCTGTCTTCCCACCAGGTTCCCACCAGATTCCCTCCACTAAAGTTCTCCTATATAGTAATTCTGGAGCTGCCATCATTCTTTTATTTCCAGGAAAAGTCCTGTGTAGAGATGGGAAAGGAGCAAGATTAACCATTTTGCATTGATATTTCTACTATCACTCCAACTTCTGTTCTCAATGTAAAACAATGAATCAATTAAATTTATGAAATACCTATATGGTGTCTTGCTAATTCCCAGTCATAATGTCCACTTATGAAACATGGACAACTTTTGGTTTGCACTAATTGTAATAGCTTTGGAGAGGAATAGTTTTTATAATATGTGACTTTGTAAACTTCAATATTTTTCTCTAGTATGGTGGAAAAGGAGAAATCATCATATTTCCCGGAATAGAAAGATAATAATTGAACTTTTTGTTACAAATAACTAGAGGTTTATAGAGACAGTTGCATTATTCTGTGTCAAAATTGTCAATAGAGAAGATTTTAAATTCTCAAATTTGTAATATAATTATATCTTATATCTTTAAAACTCAATGGTACTTCAATGTTTCACATTAATCTTATTTTGGTCTGAAAAAAAGCACAATACTTCATATATACACACATCCCATTACATAGATGAGAAACTTGAGATAAGTGGGCAATTTTGGAACCTTAAAACTCCAACTGCAGGGTGCTTTTCACTTCATCACACTGAGCATGTGGGAGTCAATTCTATTCTCTAATTTGACTGTACCCTTCTCCTCAAATTATGTTTGCCTTTATCATTCTTCAGTTTTATTTTGCTTATTCTTGCATTTTCCCCCCACCATGCCTATGACCTAGTTTGCATATCAATTTTAAGGAAAACATCTCAGAATCCAGGAAGTAAAAGGAAAATAGAATACTTACAATTTGCAAGCATGTTGATGATATTATATACGGTATAAAAGAGTATATGTCTTTAGGATATTTGTTATTCCGTCTTTGTAAGAGACATTTCAGCATGTTTGAAGTTATGTCTCTGACTTGCCCTTGTCTTTTCCAAAGAAGTTACCCCCACTCTGAAGATCTGTCCTCTCCTTGTGCTAGCTGATTTAATGATGTTGATATGAATAGAGTGGAAAGTGACACTGTGCCATTGTGTCAGTTGCAGAAAGGTCATCAAAAATATAGATGGCAAGGAACAATCAATATATCTCTATTACACACAGATGGAGGGGAAGCATTTAAGACAGCAGTTCTATCATCCAAAGGTGCTTATATATTCTCAAAGCAGCTGTCTTTAAAAGAATCAAATTTTAATGTGGTTAAGGCTTTATCACTTTACAAGTGTTTGGCCAGTCTATAACTTTCACAAACACCTTAATGTCATTTCTCATTTGTGAATTTCTTTCTCAGCAGAAGATATGCCTAGAGTAAGAGCTGCAAAAAATGACACCGAATTTTTCTTTGAGAAAAGAGTGTTCGTAAGAGTTCAAATTGTGCAGAATCTGGAACTCCTAATTATATATATGTATATAATTTATATTTCTCTATATAAATAAAATGTCAGTTTTCAAAAATAATAAGCACACTAATTAAAGAGCATATGTTTTAAAACATCTTTAAACTCGGGAATGAAGGAAAAATAAACCTCTCCTATGAGAGGCTTCATAATTGGATAGGAGTAAAAAATGGGTTGGATGGGAATTGAGTATGGGTTCTTTCAAGCTGGATAATGACAACACTGATGTGAATCTAACTCAAGCTTTTCCCCAGACCTTGCCATGGTGGCATGAACAGCCTGAGGGCCTCAGCTGTTCTTGCTGAGCCTTACTCTAGTTATCTGCCATGCTCTAAATCTTACCGGCATTCCATGACACTTCTATTTTAATATAGTAATCTTGTTCTAATGATAGGAACTTTTGGCTCTGTGTTGAAAGTCTCACACCATTTATTGAGCATCAGATTGAGCTGTCTTAATTTGATCTATGCATTCTTCAAATTTTACCTTACAACATATTTTTCCTTAACATTTTATTGGAGCATAATAGACAAAATAAACTACACATATTTAAAGTGTAAACTTTGATAAGTTTTGACATAGGTACACCTATAAAACCATGACCACATTCAATATGAAGCACAAATCGATCACCTCTAAAAGATTCCTTATGTCCTTTTGTAATCCCCCCTTTTGCCCCTGTCCACCTATCACCTCCTGTCCCTTATCAAACACTAATCTACTTTCTGTCACCATACTTTCATATGCATTTTATAAAATTTTACATAAAAGGAAAGAAATACATACTTTCTTATCTAGAATATTTTGCTCAGAAAAATAATTTTGAGATTCATTTATTTTGATGAGTATATTGACAATATCGATAGTTCATTCCTTTATATTGCTGGGTGTAACATTACGTGGATTTACCATATCTTATTTATCATTCATTTGCTGATGGACATTTGGATTGCTTCCAGTTTTTGTTATTACATATAAAGCTGCTATAAACATTCATGTTCAAATCTTTGTATAGACATATGCATCCATTTTTTTTTTTTGGTAAATATCCAGGAGTAGAATGTCTGAATTATGTGGTAGCTATATATTTAACATTTTAAGCAGCTGGTTATACCATTTTACATCCCCACCAGCAGAATATGAGAGTTTCAGTTGCGCAACATTTTTGCCAAGGGTTGTTATGGTCAATCATTTTAATGTTGTCATTTTAATACATGTGTAGTGCTATCTCATTGTGCTTTTAATTTACATTTCCCTAATGACTAATGATATTGAACATCTTTTCATTGAACATTGATGATGTGCCTATTAAATTCTTTTGCTGAGTTTCATTTTGGTTATTTATTTTCTTATTGAGTTCTGAGAGTTCTTTAAATATTCAGGATAAAAATTAATCCTTTATTAGATTTGAGATTTTCAAATATTTTCTTGCAATCTGTGGTTTGTTTTTTTTCCTCTTAAAGAGTATTTTTCAAAAATCAGATATGCTTAATTTTGATAAAGTTCAATTTTTCATTTTTTCTCTTATGGATCATGCATTTAATATTATATCAGGTTTGTTCTTTGTTTTTTTTGTTTTTTATTTCAGTGCCAATTGTTGAATCAGCCTATAAAGTACTACAAAAACATTCACTTGGAGGTTTGATTAGGATTGCATTGAATTTGTAGATATATAGATGAATTTGAGGGGGAATTAACATCTTATAATGCATAGATCCATACATACTGTGTATTTGTCCATCTATTTAGGATTTTTAGTTTGCCTCAGAAGTGATTTTTAATTTTCAGAGAACAGGTCTTGCAAATTTTTTTTCAGATTTATCGGAAAGAATTTCCCATTTTTTACGTTATTTTAAATGGTACTGTTTAGTATGCTGACTCCATATGGAGTGGTGGTGATCATCTGTGGTGGTTGGGTGGGATAGCAGGGTATTGTCAAAAAAGTTTCTGTCCTGCTGGGCTGCCCCTTTTCTGGTCCATTGTGCAGAAAGAGCAGGTTTTTTTCATTGATGCTTTTATTTCTTTATCTGTGCCTCTTCATATTTCAGAGTTGCAGTTTTCTCTATTGGCCAACCTATGATATATGGAAGAGTAAAAGAAAACCCTGGGAACTAACCACCATACTATTCCTCAACTCCAGAAATCCCTAGGCAGTTCACCTTTCTCATTCCACCTTTCATAATCCTGTACTATTGCTTGTTTATTATGTCCAGGATTTCAGTGCACTTAGTGAGAAGGAGCAAGGAGAAATAAGTTTACTCCATTTTGTCACTAATATAGAGCTTCCTAAAAATCAGGGATTACTACTCACATCCTATGGAATTGCATATCTGTGGAAGTTGAGCAATACTACTGAATCATTTATTCAGGAATGGAAGAAATCAGTTTTCTTATGCCCAGTCCTCCCTACCTCAGTGCACCTGAACCAGCCATGCAAGTAAAATGCAGAATGAAGTAGAATACACACCATGGCATATATAAGATACTCAATTTAGGTGCCATCATTTGGCTACTGCAGGACCTCAGACAAATTATTTCACTTTCATTATCATTTTTTTTTCCAAAAGGAAAATGCAAGTGATAATATTTTTTATTCCTCAACATATATTCATCTTTTATCTATACCCTCAGTCAATCAGTTGTTACACCTACCACTGCCTTCCCTCCATTTGCTTTAGAGATGGTCCAACTTAATCTAATTTAGGTGAAAAAGGTATGTGGGAAGGTTTGCTCAAAGCTTCTGCAAAAGATATGTCTGTCTTTTTCTGGATGGATATAATCAAGGATCATGTGATGCCACCTGCCTCTTCCAGCCATTTTGCAATTCTGAGGTGAGCCAGACTTAGGGTGAAATTTTTGCCATGTAGAAATGAATAAAAATAGAAAGAGCATAGATCATTGAAGACATTGATGAGGTGTTGAATCAATCAATACTGAGCTCTGTCCTTTTACTGGACACCTTCAAATATGATATACTAATTTTTCAAATTAGTTAATCTAGTTGGAGTTGAGTTATATATACACAATGCTACTTAATGTGGAGGATAATAGTACATCCTGCCCTACACAGTGGTGAATATTAAATGAAATAATGAATGCTGAGTGCAGAACACAATTCCACACACCTAGCAAGACACCAGTTCAGTAACTGGTGACAATTATTTTAGATTTTGGGGTGTGGGTGCTGATGCAAAATTCCAGAAATCTCTTGGCTTTTATAAAGGGTATTTATTTGGGGCAGAAGCTTACAGTTACCAGGCCATAAAACGTAATTTACTTCCCTCACCAAGTCTGTTGCCATGTGTTGGAACAAGATGGCTGCCAACACCTGCAAAGGCTCAGGCTTCCTCTTCCTCTTAAGGCTCCCTGGTCCCAGCTTCTTCCAATAACAGCTGTAGGCTGGGATAAGTCTCATTCTTCTTCAGGCTCAGCTGCCCTGCTCTCTCCACAAGGCCAGCTATAAAGTATCAGGCGAATGGCTTGTCTCTCTTCCTGGAGCCGATGCCGTTGCAGTATCTGATGGAGTCTTCTCTCTTTCCTCACATATCTGCTTCTCTGTGTATTTTATTACCTGGGTTCCAGCATTAAAACTCCAACTTTCTAATTGGGGACTCAACAGCCTACTGACGTGGCCCAATCAAAGTCTTAATCATAATTTAATCAAGCAAGAGTAAAACCTCTGAATCCAATACAATCTAATATACCCAGGGGAAAAGCCAATTTAGAAACATAATCCAATATCTATTTTTGGAATTCATAAATAATACCAAAACTGCTACAGGGGCTTAGGTTTGAAGTGAGGGCCATGACAATTTGAGGTTTTGGAAAGAAGAAAATATTGTGAATAATAGACATTTTTCCTTTTTTTTTTTAACCATAAATACATTAAAC
Organism: Chaetophractus vellerosus; assembly: GCA_004027955.1. Taxonomy (NCBI): domain Eukaryota; kingdom Metazoa; phylum Chordata; class Mammalia; order Cingulata; family Chlamyphoridae; genus Chaetophractus; species Chaetophractus vellerosus. Next base: position 2,956 of record PVKH010036732.1, on the reverse strand, counting down.
ACATTAATATGCTTATTGGAATATTGAGCCTGATGCATACAGCTTTAAACTATGTTGACAAGGCCTCCCAATTCCTATGGCTCCATTTCAAAAAAAGTTTTTGCAGAGGTTTTCTGAAAGCCCCTTAATTAAGAATATCTTATTTGAGGATTGTTATTTATCCATAAATTTTTTAAACAATGGACATTTAGTAATATAGTAATTGTTACTTTCAAATTTTCTACATTAAGAAACAATAGAAATACTGTAATTTATAGGAAATATTGTAAATATGTAAATATATACACACATATGCATATATATTATTATTTCTGATGTTATGATCAAAATGGAAAATATTAATAGAATATATACACCAATTTTTTTAAATGGAAGTAGCTAGATTCTCACTAACATTATGTATCCCAGACACAGACTGCCAGATTTCACCTGATTTAGACCAACCTGTGAAACTACCAAGATCTTGGAAAGTTCACATAACTTATCCCTGACTTCCTTACATATCTGTGTCGTTCAAGTGGCCCTCTATTACAGCGAGACATAAAAACAATGATTGGTTCCAGAGATACAGCTTATTTTGCAGTCAGCCAAGATTGTCAGTTACCACAATACTTGGTCCCTGAATTTTTAAAATATTTGAGCCCAGAATTTAAATTTACTTCTCTGAATGCAATTTATCAATGTTTATATTAATATTGTGCATGCCACATTACATTTACACTTTGATATAAGCAACTTATTGGTACTTGCTGAGTAATGTGATTTCCTAGGGTGAAAACTACTTTTAGAATAGGAGGGCATTGTAATTTTAAAAATTACTTGAAGCAAATGCAAACCTTAAATTTGCATAGTTTAAAATAATGCCTCCGTTTTTTCATATATCACCCATTTTATTTAAACCAATTGTATATTAGCAAGATGATAGGATAAGACCAATTGTCTTTATAGATGTCATTGGTAAACTATTATAAAGAAAGGTGATAAGATTTCAAAATGTCTGTATACTAAAAGTATAGAAATTAACTTTATTAATTTTAAATGCCATCTAAACTCTTGGATTAGCCCGGTGTTTCCTATTTTGGCTTGCAAAATTCTATTAAAAATAGGTTTTAGGAAATCTGGTGGTATGAATTTAGTCAAGAGTCTGTCTTCAAGAACACAGGTGTTATATCATATGAAGAACATCTGCTGAACCAGCTGTTGTCACCATTTAAGTTCAAGCTGTTACCAAGAAGCATTTTCCCCCAATCGTTTTATTCATTCATTTGGGGAGAACGATCTGAGTCTGAGTGCCAAGTCTAGATGTGATTATTACAACAACGACTGATTTGGTGAGCCTCAAGTGGGCTGTCATGTCTTGCAAATCGTATGGTCTGAATTGCTGCCAGGACATATTGGAGTGTAGTTGATAGATACACTGAATGGCACTGTTAAGAGTGATGGCGAAATATTTTGCTTCAATGAAGGTGAATGTGAACTCTGCGCAGGAACCTGCTATAAGTGCAGTCATTTAACCAGAACAAAGTACCTGTTACGCAGTGGACTCAGGTAATACAGCCAAAAGTCTGACCTATGCAGTCAAAATGAATTGCAGGTTGAGCATGAAACTCAAGTTAATTTTGGCAGTATAAAAAAACACCCACATTATCTAGGTCAGCTGTCTACATTTTCTTTTCACTGGATGATTGCTAAACTCTTTCTGTAAACAGAAGAAAAGATTTGAGATATGACAATAGATTTGGTTGTAAAGATTAAACAGATTTTCAAATATCAATGCAAATTACCTTCAATTATTCAGAAACAGAACAAGGTCAGAAACATAGAATTATTTCTTTTGTACTTTGTCTCCCTAATATAACTCTAATTAGAAGAAAACACTGATTTGTATGTATTTGTTGTGCATTTGCCCCAGGCAATCACAAACCTCTGAATTGACCTGTCCATCAAAAGAAAAGAGAGCTGAGAGTAAATGTTAAATGCATTATGCACAACTTTTAAAACTGTGATACAAGAAAGATTCCACCAAACTGAAGAATAGCAAAAGAATGCTTTTTACAAATGCTTTTACCTCATGCTAGGGAGGAAATAAGCCACAGGATAAAATGGTATGTGTCAATGATTTTGCAGAAATACCCATTTAAAAATGTTTACATGGATGCATTATGGAGTTAAATGCCTTTTAAGACAAAGCAGATAAAGCAAATACTTTTCACAATATTGAGACTACGTCTCTAAGACACCCAAGGGCACTAGTTTGTTCTCTGCCATTAGGTCAGCTTCTCTGAAAGAATGGAAAATCTTCAGTGCTGTGGAATAATGATGCTCAGACATTATAGAAGGAAACCCAAGTTCACTTGGGCTGATTTTCATCTGTGGCATAGAGTAACTTTGCTTATCTTTAGTGTTGATGTTTTCAAAGATTAAACGGCTTGATAAAAAATCTTGATGAAAGAGCTGATATATTATGTTTCTTTTGTCTCTCAAAGAAAACAGCAAGGAGGCAGTACCCAATTCCTTGGAAACATAGGGAGTAGGTCTTTACTTCTCTCCACTTACAAGAACTATCAGTTTCTATGATTTGTTCTTCCTAGACATGGCTCTTGTCAGTCCACCCTTGTAATAACAAATATCTCCTTCCTGCTCCCTCATCTACATGTTTAAATCACCAGATAACCCTTGCTGCACCTCACCACTCATATCTTCAAGTTGCTTGAGGTCAGTTTAAGCAAGTTTTATTTTTTTTTAATTAATTTATTTTTTAAAGATTTATTTATTTTATTACATATCTCCCCTTTCCCCCGCTGCGGCGACGCGCCGAGAGTGGTCACTGCGCAGGCGCGGCTTTCCCCGCTTGTGGGCGGTCTCTGCGTCCGTTCACAGCGGGCTTTCAGTTCGTGGGTGGCTGGCTGCGCTCCATCACGGGCGACCTGCCCTGCTTGTGGCGGCTCTTGCCCTG
>PVKH010036731.1:0-11551 GCA_004027955.1 Chaetophractus vellerosus | reverse complement strand
CTCCCACTGCAGATCCCTGGTCCTGATTCCAAAGAAAGCAGAATAACCCCCATGCACAACAGGGAGTGTGTTTTTTCTGGTCTGATATGTCTGGTGGTGGCCTGAGGGACTCATCATCCTAGAACTTGCCCTGCATGCAAAGGCAGCTTGCCAAGCTCTCCTACAGAATGCAGTGGGGGAAGTGGATGTGGCTCAAGCGATTGAGTTCCCTTCTACCATATTGAGCTCCTGTCTACTCAGGTTCGGTTCCTGGGGCCTCCTGGTGAAAGTGAGCTGGCCCGCATGGAGAGCTGTTGCAACAAGATCACACACATACACTTACACACACACACACACACACACACACACACACAGAGGCACAGAGGAGAGACAGTGAGAGACACAATAAACCAGGGAGCTGAGGTGGCTCAAGCAACTGAGTGCCTCTCTCCCACATCAGAAGGTCCCAGGATGGGTTCCCGGTACCTCCTAAAGAGAAGATGAGATGAGAAGACAAGCAGACACTGAAGAACGCACAGTGAATGGACACAGAGAGCAGACAGTGTGCACAAGCAGCAGGGGGAATAAATAAATAAAATAAATCTTAAAAAAAAAAAAAGAATGCAGTGAGAGAACAGTAAAGTCATGCTTCCTGGGGCAAGGAATTGCTGGCTGTAGACTCTACAGTGCAGTACCCAGGACCATGAGGAAACTGTTTCCTAGGAAAGAGAGGAGATTTGGAACCATCTAAATGGGTATACTCCTAGGGCCACACTCACATCACAAGACAAGACACATGAGCAAAAGGATCAGGGAGGACCCTACACTTTGGCCTGGAACTAGTCTCTAAACTCATTGAATGGATAAGCTCTGAAGGAGAGCTCTCCCACAGGTTAATCTGCAGAGTGGGAAAGGTGTTATCAGAGACCTTGAAGATATTGCTATTGAAATCATTCCATCTAAAGAGCAAAGGAAAAAAGAATGAAGAAAAGTGAACAGAGCTTGAGGAATCTGTGGGACATCATCAACTATACAAATATATGCATTGTGTGAGTCTCTGAAGGCGAAGAAAGAGAGAAAAGGTCAGAGAGAATATTTGAAAAAATAATGGCTGAAAACGTCACAAATTTAACAAAAGATATGAATATATATACAAGATGCTCAATAAACTTCAAACACAATAAACCCAAATAGACCCAAGTCGTGGAATATTAAAATCAAACTGTCAAGGGGCCTGCATGGGGGCCTGAGAGGAGTGGGCACAGCCACCAAGGTTCTCACCTGCTGGCAACAGGAATTGAGAAGAAGAATGTTTCCTTTAGCTCTTCCCTTTGGTCCTTGGAGTAAGAGACTAATGCCCAGGTTATTGGGGTGAAACACAGATTTAGGACCATGTGGGGTCTCGGCTCCCACCCCACATCATTCAGGCATGCCAAGGGCAGTCCTTGTGGGGTCCTTATGGGCAGGGGAGATGACTGCTCTCTTAGGGAAGCACCGGCCTGGCGCGGGCCTGTGAGGCAATGTCCTCGGGCTGCCTGGTCTAACCCAAGTTAGGTGGAGTCGCTGAGCCCTGATTACCAGGATCCCCAGATTGAAAAGAAATGCTACTGCAAGCCCATGGCTGAGCTGACTGAGGGGAAGTATGAACCGGAGGTCAGGAAGACTCAGCTCATCAAAGTTGCCCCAGTAAAGAAATCAAGCTCTGCGTTTGAAGACCCAGTGATCAGTAAATTTGTCAGCATGATGATGAAAGAAGGAAACAAAATGCTAGTCAGATACCTCATGACACAGACTCTGGAAGCTATGAAAATGAAGCAGTTTGAAAAGCACCATGCTGCTTCTTCAAAAGAACAGGCAACCATCCACTGAATCCCTACACCATCTTCCACCAGGCACTGAAAAACTGTGAACTTGTGATTGGGTTAGTGTTCATCCTCAAGTGTGGTCACTTCTACCAGGTCCCTGTGCCCTTAGCCAATAGGCATCACCACTTCCTGGCCATGAAGTGGATGAATAGTGAGTGCCAATAGAAGAAGCACTGGTGATGCCAGAGAAGCTGTCACTCGAGCTGCTGAAGGCTTTCCACCACCAGGGCCCTGTGATCAAGAGGAACCATCACATCACAAGAAGGCTGAGGCCAGCATGCTCTGGCCCTCTACCCGCTGGTGATAGCAGGAGCAGGGGAGAGGCTCCCGGGAGAGCCCTGGACCCTCTGCTGTAAGAAACAATATGATCCATTGCCACCTTGAAAAATACCCGGGGGTTAAGGATGTAGTTCCTTCTTAAGGGCAGGCCTCTCAAAAAGGATGGAGCAGCATGTTTGTTGCTCTTAATCCTTTCTTTGGGGCCTAGAACTTGCTCCCCCTGCTCCATCTACTTGCAAAGGAAGAACATGTTGGTTTTCTCCCCAAGTAACTCAGGGCATGTCTAACCTTTTCTTCCCTCAACTTGGAGTGGACCTTCAGTGGATGTGAAAGGCATAGTATCAGAAAATATTTATCAGAAAATTCTCACCTTGAACTGGTAGTGTAGCATGTGATTTATTAAAACTGACTGGAGGAAAAACAAAAACAATACGCAAAAAAATCAAACTGCAAGTGCCAAAGATAAAGAGAGACTTCTGAAAGCCACAAGAGAGACGCAACATGTCATGTAAAAGGTAGCCTCAATAAAAATAAGTGCCGATTTCTCATCAGAAACCATGAGAGGAGAATAAAGAGAAAGGATTAAATGCTTTATTTGCTCAGACTGTTTATAGAGGTATGCCAGTGGATAATAAATGGATTTGAACATATTTTAGAGTTAATAGCACTTAAAGTTCTTTAAAAAGGAATAACACATTAAAGTCCATTTAAAATTATAAGAATGACATCAATGACCAGAAAGTAGAAGCTGAATGAGTATTTCAAGTTAAAATTAATTACTAGAGCAACTACTGGCTATATAAACAATGAAACAAAATATAGAGTTATTGAGTGAGAGATAAAAGGAAAAGAAAATTATAAAGCCTGAGGAAGGAGTTCTAACAATATCTGCATGAGAGGATGATAACAGCTTTAATTAGGAGGCAAAACTACAGAGAAGGGAAAAGGAAAAGAAAAGGATATGTGAAATATTTTAATTGGTCCTGGAAATATGATGATTTTAATTAGATCATTTTTAAATTCATATTTCCTACATGCCAACCAATGGCTGGAGGTGATGCAGAAATAATTTTTATCACATAATAAAATGATTTTAAAATAATAAGGTAGATCTGGTAACTTTTTTAAATGGTCACATGACCCTACTTCCTATGTTTAGCAAAGAAAGGCTGAAATTTGAGGTTCTAGACTTAATCATTATTTGCCCAGTCTAAAGGAATAGTGGGAGGGATCAAGCTTCTAAAAGGGGGACATCGGCCCATTAGTGGAAAAACAAATGAAGAATAAGATTACTGAATGTATATCAATTAGAGGAAGGATAACTCAGTTTCTATAAGAAGAAATTGTGCTTCTTTAATCTATAAAAGTTCTTTCAGAAGGAAGATAGATTTGTGGAGAAGGGGAAATGAATGTATTATGAATATAATTTATTCCTTCAAAAATCTTCGAAAAATGTTCACACCAATAATTATTTCTTAATTGGGTTCTTTTAGGATTAGGCAGAGTACTTCATTATGGGTAAATAATTGGAATCAAGGTAGTAGGAAAGGAATATTAATAAATGGAAAAATATAAATTATGGTGCTTCCTTAGGAATGAGCCTTTAGGCCAATCTTTTTTAAATGGTTTATTATGTTTTGGAAAAGAGAATAGACAGTAAAATATCTAAATTTGAAATTTATACTAAATTTTAATAAGGAATGATACACCAAAATGACAGGGATAAACTATGCAAAATGGAAATGACAGATGAATGCTGGCTTAAGTATAAGTTAGCAAACACATTAATGGAAAAATAATCCAAGCTCTAGTTATAGATGGCTTTGATTGCTAAGTCAAAATCAGGCCCAGGAATCTAGGCATCACTGAGGCTATTTTTAAAGATATCTTAATGTGTTGTTAAGGTTTAAACGGTCAGCACAAGGTTACTGAAACAGGAAAACTAACATTGTTGATGATTCTATTCCAGAGCATTACTGTGCTGTCATGACTGTTCTCCGCACGTTTGATTCTGAGACCCAGGAAGCGTGAGTAGAAGGAGCTGGCTGTTCAGGGCATGCTTTTCCACCCTGTGCAATAATATCATGCAGTGTGAACATGCTTATCCACAAAGAATTCTGGGTTGGCTGCTGTTTTGTTTCCTTTTTGCTAAAGCAAATACCGTATAATGGGTTAGCTTAAACAATGGGAATTTATTGGCTCACAGTTTTGAAACTAGGAGAAGTCCAAATCAAGGCATCATCAAGGCAATGCTTTCTTCCCTAACTGGCATTCTGGGGCCATCTGCCAGGAATCGTTGGTCCTCGGCTCCTCTGTCACATGGCAATGCACATGGTGACCTCTCCTGACCACTCCCCACTCTTCTGGGTTCTTTTGACTTTCAGCTTATGACTGCTTCCTCTGTGGCTTTCCGTTTGTCTGAATTTCATTCTCTTAAAAAGGACTCAGTAATAGGATTAAGACCCATCCTGATTGAATTGGACCACACCTTAATTGAAGCAACATCAAAAAGTCCTACTTACAATGGGTTTACACCCACAGGAATGGATTAAGTTTAAGAATATGTTTTTCTGGGGTACATAACTCCAAACCACTACAACTGTATCATTGGTAAGTACGCAAATAGCATTTCTTGGGTTCTGTTAGACATCAAAAAAAGCAAGGAGTGACTCAGACATTTATTGGGGACCTAAATTGTGAAATGCACTCTACTGGGTGCTATGAAGAACATGCAGATAAAGAGGACAGGATCACTGCCTACTTGTACTCCAAGTCTAAGGAGAATAAATTAACTGCAATTCAGGGGGTCAGATAGCCATTATGCTATATGAAAGTACAGATAAGGGCTGTAAGTGTTCAGAGGAAGGAGAAACCAACTTTCACCATTAATTTATTCACTCATTCAACCAACATTTATTGAGTACTGCTCTTCATTCATATATTCCACCAATATTTATTGAGTGCTCACCATGTGCCAGCCCTGCTGGGAATACAGCAGTGAATGAGACAAGGTCCCTATTCTCATGGAGTTAAGATAGACTTTCTTTTAAAAAGTGACCAGAGTAAGTATAACATCAGAGAGAGAATTGATATGAAGAAAACAAAACAAACGGCTATGATGGCGTGGCTGGGGCTTGGTGACTTCTTTATATGGGTTGACAGAGAAAGTCTCTCAGAGAGGTGGCGTCTGACCTGACACTGTTGATGAGTAAGAGTCTGCCACCTGAAGATGTGGAGGAAGAGCTTCTGGACCAAGGGAACAGCAGGGCAGAGGCCACGACGTAGGAGGGAGTTTGGTGTGCTTGAGGACCGGTGAGCCTGGATACAGGATAAATAGACAAAGGCAGAGGAAGACCTGGTTCTTCCCTTTGAGGATCCCTCACAACCCAGTGGAAGATAAACAATGTGTGAGCAATTACACGATAATGTGAGGAATGCTATAGTATACACATGCACAGACATGTGAGGGATATTAATTTAATTTTTAACCAATTTTATTGATACATATTCATAAAACATACAATCTATCCAAAGTGGCAATCAATGGCATTTGGTATAATCACAGAATTGTGCATCACTTCAATCAATATTAGGGCATTTTCATTACTACAATAATGATAACATAATTTGATTTTAAATGTGAAATAGGAGTTAAGGATGATAGGTAATGAATTATATTTTTAGGAAGAGCAAAGAGCAGGAAGCTGAGGCAGAGGCACTGTGGGCAAGGATAGTATAGGACACAAGGAAGTCCAGAAACCAGAGTAAGATCAAGCTGACTGTGGGGGCAGAAGCTGCAGCAAGAGTGGGCAGGGGGTTTGCTGTCTGGGGCCATGAAGAGGGCAGGAAGGTTGACCATATGCAGTAGGATTTGAATGACACTGGAAAGGTCAATCAAGCACACCCAGTTTTCCACCAGAAACCTTTCAAGACTCCCTGAAGTCTCAGAGTTTCAGTCATTTGACTTGAACATTTGTCTATTTTAAATACAAAGATGCTTGGAGAGAAACAGTTTATATTGATTACTTCGCATTCTGTTATTAATGCTTCATTTCTTTGGATTTTTAATCTTCAAGAGGTCTCTGTTAAAGAGAGAATGGTAGCACCTTGGTATGAATTTGCATAGATGATTATAGTTCTTCCATCTTTATAAGTTGATAGGAGATAGCAATGAGTTATTTGCAGCTTTTGAAGCAGAATAGAATGGAGAGATAGTTGTATGGCCAAGAAAGCCATATGAACCCGGGTTCAAAGTCCATGGACTGGTTTCACTGTGGGACCTGGAGAAAAGTACTTAAGTTTTTGGAGTCCCAGTTTCCTCATCTGTAATAATGCCATCTCAAAAGATTTGCTGTGGATATTTAATTGGATAATTTAAGTGAAAATGCCTGCAAGATTCAGTAAATATTCAAGCTCTCTCTTTCCTCACTCAATCCTGTGACCCAAATTTCAGGGCATCCCTGGGTGTTCAGAGAGGTCCAGTGTGGTGGACACAGGAAGGCATGGAGACTGAGAGGAGGGGGAAACAAGGCAAAGTCACTGGATGAAGCTCATACTTTTTGGTAAGCAATGAACGGAGAGAGAAGATGTGTTAAAAAGTGAAATATAGCTTCATGCCAGAAAGGATTCTGTGTAGAAAAACTGGAATTCCTGGGGTTAATAATATATTTTCTCCCTTCTTACTGTAGGAAGCTAACACAGACATTGGTTTCAATGGTGTTAAAATAAGAGCTATAACCATTTATTGCCAGGATTTTGATAAGAAAATCCAAACCTAAGAACCACCAACCCACTTGCCAGAATTTAACCTCAAATCAATCCACAGTACATTCAAAGAAGGAAAGCATTTTTTTGCCCTGCCTGCCCTTGTATTCTAGCAAACAATCTTCAGCTATGTAAATTCATAGGTCCCTTTAATACCATGTTTGTCTCAGCTCACATCAATTGTTTCTGGCCAAGAAAATGGGTTTTAAAATGGGTTTCCATTTGGAGATGGCACAGTGCCAGGCTGAGCAGGGCTTTATGGAGGCATTGGAACCCTTAAATGTCACCAATCACAGTCAACACAGTTTCAATTTAAGTGATTTTACTTAATACAATCATTTAAAGAAATGAGAAGGCAGAAATGAGGATACTGGCATCAGAGGGAACACAAAATCCACTGAAGTGGCATCTACTAAAGAAGGAGTCAGGTGACTTACGTCAAGCTCTTGGTTCTATTAATAAACTAAATGTGGGACTTAATTGGGTGATGTGACAGATGTCTAATATTTTTCATTCTTATGTACACAGAACAGGTTCAAACCAGCCTAGCAGAGAGTCAAGCACTCACCCTGTAGATTGGCCAATTTAGTCTGAGGCGAGGAGACACTCCCAAACATACCAGACTCCTTGGAAATATGTTAAGTGGTACTGATGATGGCCAGGGCTGCAAGGATGTCAAATGCATTTAAAAGTGAGCAGAGCCCAGGCCTGCTGCCCCCTGGGTAGGGACACAGTTGATTTCAGGAGAGCATAGCTCCTTTCCAGTGGTGTGTGCAGGAAACTCAGCCAAGAATCTCACCCAACACAGAGCACATTGAGATCACAGGAAAGATGCTGAAGTTGTAGATCTTGTCTTTCTTTGTGAAAATAGTGAGAATGGTGTCATCATTGATATTAGTGTAATTTGCCTTCTCTTTTTATTCTCTTTGTGTAATTCCCTTTTAGGAGGCACAGTACAACATTGAGGTGAAGAACAGACTCTCAGTGAGATACCCTGGGTTTGAATATAGGCTCTGCCACTTGCTAAATGGGTAGCATTGGGTAAGTCACTTAACCTCCCTGTGCCTCAGTTTCAATATTTGTATAATGGAGATAATAGTAGTACCTACTTCAAGGATTGGTCTCGAAAAAGTCATAAGTATATGTAAACTTTTTCTAGCAGGCCTACCATGTGGTAGGTAAGCAATAAAATTAGCTATTATTATATTTCTCTGTGTGCTTGCAATAATAATAAATGTTTATTACAAAACAATTAATATACAAACATTTTTAAAATGAAAACAATCCATCACCATCTATATTCTTACTCTCCACCAGCAGTGGAAACATTTTTGGGAGGTAGAGACAACTATTTGCCCTCACAATAGTTAATCTCTCCCTTCTTACTTACTGTGGTACATTGAGTTATATGCCCTATTAAAAAAAACATGTTCTTAATCTTAATCCATTCCCATGAGTGTGAACCCATTGCAAATAGGACCTTTTGAAGAGGTTTTATTATTATTATTGTTATTATTGGAGATACCAGGGCTGGGAATTGAACCTGGGACCTCCTATGTGGCAAGCCGAAGTTCAACCACTGAACTACACTGGCTCCCCAGAAGTTATTTTTAATTAAGGTGTGGCCAACAGAATCAGGGTGGGTCTTAATCCTATTACTGGAGGCCTTATAGAGAAGGCCACACAGTGAAATCCACCAGGGAGGAGAAGTTGGGAGGCAATAGAACCAGAATGGAAAGGAGAAAATGCCACCATGTGCATTGCCATGTGGCAGAAAACACAAGGACCCATGGATTACCGGCAGTCAGTCCCAGAACACCACATTCTTCAGAGAGAAAGCATCTCCTCACTGAATGTTCCATTTTGGACTTCCCCTAGCCTCAAAACTGTGAGCCAATAAATTCCTGTTGTTTAAGCCAACCCTTTTAGTGGTCTTTGTGATCATAGCTGCTGGGAAACTAAGACCATAACCACATTTTGATTTTGTTGTGGGTAGCAAACTATATTTGACAGCCTTCTTTGCAAATAAGATTAGCCATGTGACTGAAGGCCAACAAGATGAAAAATGTAAGTTGGTGGGTGGGGCTTCTAGAAAACCTCCTTAAAAAAAGGTTGATTAGCTGGCATGCACTATTTTGTTGTCAACCTTCCCTTCTTCCTGCTATCTAAAACATGGTAGGAATGGCTGACATTTCAGCAGCCGTCTTGTGAATATGAGGACAGAAGGCACAACCATGGGGATGGTAGAATTGGAAACTAGAAAAAGACTGGGTCCCTGAGGATATTACAGAACAGCTCTACCAACTGTGAGCCGTCATCTTTTGGACCTCTCATTTGGGGTGGGAAAAATAAATCTTATTGAAGAAACCAACTATTTAGAATTTCTGTTTTATATAACTAAACTCAATTGACCTACATTATTTCCATTGCCTCTGTTTCCTGAATCTCATGGTTTCCTCTTTCTTGGTTGATTCCCTTGTATTGTTTAAGCATCTCAAAGGGCAGCATCATGAAAAATGTGCATAAAGGTAAATTTGCTGAGATTTTTTATTTTATGTAAGATCTGGTTCAGCTGCTACATTAATGGTCATAATAACCATGGCATAAATAAGATAGAAGCTTGTATCTATCACATAATACTCTGAGCATAAGCAGTCCAAGGCCAATATGGTAGAACCTGGCTATTCTCTCTTATTACTACTTGTGTCCTCATTAAGTGGCTTTTTTTAAATGGTGTAAGTTGGCTACTTGAGCTCCTGCTATTACACATGAGTTCTAGTCAGACGAAAGGAGAGAAGAGGAAGAAAAGGCAAGCTCCTCACAGTGAGATAGCACTTCATACCTTTTAGGATGGATGTAATTAAAAAAAAAAAAAAGCAAAACAGAAAATGACAAGTGTTGGGAAGGATGTGGAGATATTGGAACCCTTGTGCATTACTGGTGAAAATGTAAAATGGTGCAGCCACTGTGGAAAACAGTTCCACAAAAACTCAAAATGCTAAACATAGAATTACCATATGACCCAGAAATTCCACTCTTAAGCATATATCCCTGTAGTAATTTGGTATTATTTATGAATTCTAAAAATAGATATTGAATTATACTTGTAAACTGGTCTGTCCCTCTGGGTGTGATTTAATTATGATTAGGGCTTTGATTGGGCCATGTGAGTAGGATATTGAGTCCCCTTGGTGGGGTGGGGACTCACAGAAAAAAAACACATGGCAGAGAAGAGAGGTGGAGTTTTGATGCTGGAGCACGGGAAGTAAACACACAGAGAAGCAGATACATGAGGAAGGAGAGAAGTCTCCATTAAACATAGGCAGAGGCCTCGGGGAGAGAGACAGACCCGTTTGCCTGATAGTCTACAGCTGACCTTGTGGAGAAAGCAGAGTAGCTGAGCCCAGAGAGAAACAAGCCCTGGGAAGAGAGGAACCCAGGAAGCCTAAACTCTTGGCAGACGTCAGCAGCCATCCTGCTCCAACATGTGACAATAGACTTTGGTGAGGGAAGTAACTTATGCTTTATGGCCTGGTAACTGTAAGCTTCTACCCCAAATAAATACCTTTTGTAAAATCCAACATATTTCCGGTATTTTGCATCAGCACCCCTTTGGTTGTCTAATACAATCCCAAAGAATTGAAAGCAGGGATTCAAATAGATACTTGTACACCAGTGTTCAGAGTAGCATTATTCACAATAGGCAAATGTAGACATAACTCAAGTGTCAATCAGCAGAAGAATGAATAAACAAAATGTGGTCTATCCATACAATGGAATATTACTCAGCCATAAAAAGGAATAAAGTTCTGATACATGCTACAAAGTAGATGAACCTTGAAAATATTATGTTGAGTAAAACAAGCAAGACATAAAAGGACAAATATTGTATGATTCCACTTACATGAAATATCTAGAATAAGCAAATTCATAGAGACAGAAAGTAGGGAGAGGGGAATGGGGAGTTATTGCTTACTGAGTATACAATTTCTGTTTTGGGTGATTTAAAAAAAGTTTGATTATGAATGACAGTGATAGTAGTGCAACCTTATGGTTAAAGCCACGGAAATAGCACACCTAAAATGGTTAAGATGGCAAATTTCGGATGTGAGGGCGATCTGGCTGCGACATCTGTCACCCCATTGATCGCCAGGGTTGATTTGGCTGATCTGGCTGGCTAGGCGGGTGTCCCCTTCCTCCCTCACCGCTCCATGTGCGTCCCTCCCGAAGCTGCGCGCTCCGTCGAAGAGGACGACCTTCCCCACTAGAGGAGGACCATTCTTCTGTCAAGGGTATACGAGTAGCTGCGCTCCCCTGCTAGAACCTCCAAACAAGCTCTCAAGATGGCAAATTTTATGTTATATTTATATTGCCATGTTAGAAAAGTAAAAGGCAAGCTCCTTTCTCTTTATGGCACAATCCAGAAGTTGCAAACATCACTTCAACTCTCGTCTCATTTGCCAGAACCTAGTGCTATGGTCACACCTAGCTACAAGGAAGCATGAGAAATATAACCTTTCCCAGGGCAACTAACAGAGGCCATATAGCAGCTATTACTATAGAAGAAGAGGAGAATAACTATTGGGAAGATGATCTTTGTCCCGTCCAGCGGGACAGTCAACAGGGGCCCCCGGACCTGTGGGAAAAGAATGGTATGGGACAAG
>PVKH010036730.1:0-11547 GCA_004027955.1 Chaetophractus vellerosus | reverse complement strand
GCACAATTCCCCTCTGTCTTTGGACCTGTAAAACCTAGACAATGAGTTATCTGCTTTCAATATACAACGGAGGGACATTTCCATTCCCATAGGGAAAAATTGAAAAGAAAACAGGGGTCATGTGTTTGAAAAAACTCTGAGTCTTTAGGGCATACTCTGATAGATTTAAAGGCCTGAGTGTCATCTATGGAACAATTGTTTGTCTTCAGTTCCTGATGGAGTGGCAGCCCCAACCCTTCCAAGTGCTTGCATAGTGGCCATGCCCTCCTCAAACACTGGGGTGTAGGCTCCACCTGCTCCAAGCATTGGGGTGGCAGTCAGACTCTCCACAATCCCCGGGGAATATGCTCCACCACCTCTGGGGTGGTGGTAACAGTCTTCTTGAGCAATGGGCAGAAGGCCCACCCTCTCCAAGCACCAGGGCGAACTCACCCTTTCCACTCACTTGTGTGGGTCCACTCTCTTAGCCCAAGAAGATGTCTTTGGTCCGGATCTCAGCTTCTGTGATTCTGCCTTGAAGTGATTTTTTTCCCTCCAATCTGTTTTCTTTGTGAGCCTGTATGAATGGAACCACTGCCAGCCTGGAAAATTATGAAATAAGGGAAGAAATTACTTTGAGACCATACTTTTAACTATATTTTACACACCACAAAAAAAATCATCAAAAATGTAAATTTTGAAAAAGTGCAAGATACTCTTGACAATAGAAACAAAGAACTATCAACTACCCAGAAAAGCCAAACCCCAGGATTTAATATGTACACACATACATTCACCAAAGGAAAACCATTCTTTTTCTCACATCTCACCTTATAAATAAATAACTTAAAATTTTAGCTATTCTTGGCTTCACATTATCACAAATTAATAAGAGAGAGCATATTGATGTATAATCTAGATTTTATAACATATTAAACTAGGCAAATTACTTATTTCTATAAATTTTTCATCTTAGTAATCCATTTTATAAGATGTGTTCCATAATTTACTGCTTAGTGATTTTTATGATATTCTCCCAAATGTGTAAAAATGCATCACTTAGAGATGTATCAGTGTTATGTTAGCCTCATGGAATGAATTGGCAAGTTATGTATCTTTTCTTTTGACCTGGTGTTTCAGCACAGTGTGGTTATAGGTTCAAACAGGCAAGGAGACTTCACAAGATACAATAGGCTTTAACCCAATACAATGTTTGCTTAGCTTTATAAAAGAATACAGGGCAGGAAATGCGGATGAGTCTCTCTCATCCGGAGACTCAGCAGCTACCCCTTTACACAGCTGCTTTTGCTTTCCTCACCTACTCTGGTTGCATAAGGCTGCCAAAGACGAGCATCAAAGTACGTGCTAGTCACCTTTGCACAGGGAAGCCACCGCCTCAGTTTCCCACCAAGGCCTGAATACCAATTCTCAGCTGTCCCATCAGGGTGCAGACACAGATCACAGCAAACAGGGCAGTCAAAACATTCCACATTTATCTTTACTCTGTAGTTTACAAAATAAAAATAATACCATCAAAAGTTGGAATACAAGATCATTTTCCAAGACCTCATACTAACCTTTTACAAGCTCAGTCCAGGCCTGTTGCTAACTGTATACTCACACATACAATACCTTTGATAATACAGTGCATCTATATTATTGATTTGAGAAGGGATACACTTCACATAGGAAACCATTTAAGGATAGTAGATTCCTAGGATTTGGGTGGTAAGGTTCAAGGAGAGAGATGGTAATGTGAAGGGATCAGGAATAGATTGTTGACAATCTTGTCAGTTCTTCTAAAGTTAATCTTCTACTCAGGTTCTTCACTTCTTTTTCAATCGATTTTGGTAACTTGTATTTTTCTAGGGAGTCATGCATAACATCTAGACATCTAGATTTTCCCATCTATTAAGATAAAATTAACAGGGTACTTTCATGATAAACATGATTTTCTGAGAGAGATGTATTAATGTCTTTCTATATGATTGTGGGTATGTATTTCTCCTTTCTATTAGTTCTACACATTTAGTGTGTGTGTGTAAATTTATTTTTGAATCTGTATTTTTAGAAGCATCCTTTTCAATAGATTGTTACTTTTATCAGTACTTGTATCTCTCTATGTTCTCATTAATACTTTTCATCTTGAATTTAATTATGTTTGATATTCATATTTGCTGCACATTCCTTCTTTTTATAAAAAAATTAATGATAGATAATTTTCTCAATAATTTTATGTGTCAGGTAGAAATTGTGTTTCACTGTTGTATTAGGGTTCTCTAGGGAAACAGAACCTACAGGAGATATCTGTAAATAGTCTGAAATTTTATAAAATTGACTCACTTGACCATGGGGTTGCACAAGTCCAAATTCCACAGGGGAGGCTGCAAGCCAGGAACTCAGATAAAGGTCTTTGTTGAATTCCCCAGGAGATGCTGGCAATCTGAAGTACAGATGGGTATTCTGTACTGAATGCTGAAATCACTTCTCCTTTTAAGGCCTTCCACTGATTGGATGAGACATCAATTATTGCTGATGGCAGTCTCCTCAGTTGACTGTAGATGTAACCAGCCACTATGCAATCAACTTACTGATGATTAAAGTCCATGCAACACCTGTTTTTTACAATTAGCCTGGTGCTTGCCTGACCAAACAACTGGGCATCATTACCTGGCTGGGTTGACACGTTAGCCTAACCATCACAGTCCACCCTTGTCAACTTGACAGCCAGACACATCACCTTAAACCATACTTAGTCTCTAAATAAAAGCAATAACAGATTGTACTAGCCACAGGGGTGCCTTCGCAATATGTACCAATAATTGGTTGGTCTTTGTAAAGGGTATTTATTTGGGGTGGAAGCTTACAGTTACCAGGCCACACAGCATAAGTTTCTTCCCTCACCAAAGTCCACGTGTTGGAGCAAGACAGCTGCCGACGTCTCCAGGGTTCAGGCTTCTGGGTTCCTCTGTTCCCAGGGCTGCGTTTCTCTCTGGGCTCAGCTTCTGTTTCCTCCATAAGTTCAGCTGTAGACCATGAGGCTCTCTACACTTTGCATCTCTCCACAAGGCCAGCTGTAGACTATCAGGCAAGCGGCTCACTTGTCTTCTCCTGGGGAACCCCTCTCCAACATCAGAACTGCTTCTCAAAAATCTGCTTCTCAAATTTTCTGCCTTGCCTTTTATACTTGAGACCACACCCACCAAGGGGCGGGGCTCAACGCCCTCCTGACGTGGCCCAGTTAACACCCTAATCATAAACCAATCATGCCCAGATGAACAGTTTACAAGCATGATTCAATTTATATTTTTGGATTTCAAAGTTAGATAAAACTGTCAAACCATTACACAGATATATATTTTTTTCCCACCTAACAATACTCAGCTGTCCTGCATACAATCGGGAATGCAGTAAATTCCTCCAGAATAGGGCAAGTCTTTGGGTAATATTTACTCTTAAACTTGACATCCTTAAATTCTATGTCATGAAATGAATACAACTTATGTCTTATGACAGGGAAGAAAACAAAGATATTCATTTTATGTACATTTACAAACATACTCATAACAAAACAAGGAAGAGATACTCATGATCATTAGAGTCCTTGTTTCTTTAACTGGTTATGTGGTTGAAGTTCATATTTATCGCTACCTTCTTCCACTACCCATTCCGTGTTCCCTTTACACTAAGCAAGCACCTCAGCTGGCCATGATTCTTTGCCTTGTAGGGTGACCCAAACTTTAATTCCTGGCAATTCTGGGCCATTGTTAGTCCTGCTTGGATTGGGTTGTTGCAATTTTCTATTAACTTTAATCACGGGGCATGGTGGTACTAAGAGACAGCCTAGGAGATCTCCTGTATTCCAGGCAAACTCTTTTTTACGCCCATTTTATAGGTGCAATCCTATTTCCCCTTGATAGTTAGGATCAATCACCCCAGCCAATACAGTAATTCTCTTATTTGCCTGTTGATTCAGAGACATGAGCAGCCCAAAGTGGCCAGCTGGCAGTCTTAACTTCCAGTTCAATGGAATCATTGTTGTGCTCCCTGTTGGAAGCACTTCTCCTTTTGGAACTAAGGCCTGTAGATTATCAGAGCTTAAGATTGCAGGGACAGGAAGTAAAAAATTCCCTAATGAATCACCAGAGGCCATAGTGAGTATTGCCACTCCCATTTCTACCCTTTAATTCCTGGACCCATGAATCCTGGCTATGGGAGACAGCACCATAGAATGAATGCTGATTTAGAGCATACACAGCCCCCTGGTAAATATTGCCCCAGCCCTGCAAGATATTGCCACCTAGTTGGTGCCATAATTGAGTCTTCAAAAGGCTGTTCTACTGTTCTATCAATCCAGCTGCTTCAGGATGATGGGGAACATTTTAACACCAGTGAATTCTTTGAGCATTACCCATTTCCACACATCATTGGCTGTGAAGTGGGTTCTTTGATCAGAAGAAATGCTGTGTGAAACACCAGAGTGGTGGATAAAACATTCAGTAAGTCCACAGATGGTAGTTTTGGAAGAAGCATTGCATGCAAGGGAGGCAAATCCATATCCATATCTGAAATGGAGATGGGGATTCTCTCCCTGAATGCTGAAATCACTTCCTCTTTTAAGGTCCTCAACTAATTGGATGAGATATCACTCTTTGCTGATGGGAATCTCCTCAGTTAATTGTAGATGTAACCAGTCATTTATGCAATCAATTCACTGATGATTAAACTCCATGAAATGCCTTTTTCTTACAATTAGCCCAGTGCTTGCTTGACCAAACAACTGGGCACCGTTACCTGGCTGAGTTGACACATTAGCCTAACCATCACAACTATATTAAGGGAAATCTGACTTCAGTAGCTAACCTAATAAGGGGGTTGTTTTTCTCGTGTAGCAGGAAATATGGAGTGTGGCACTGCAGGGGTGGTGCAGCTGTTCACAAAAGTTATCAAGGGCCCAATCTTCTAGCTTCCTTCTCAGACTTTGCCAGTTTTATTTTTCTGTATCATTTTGTTTTGCAGGCACATCTTTTTAAAATAGCAACTGGAATTTTTTTGCTACTCTGAGGAGTCTCTGCCTTTTAAAAGAAGAATTTAATTCATTTATTTTTTGATACTGCGTGTGGCCTCATTCTCGCCATTTACTTTTTTTTTTTCAGTTGGGAAATTTTTTTTAATTAATTTTTTATTTATTTTTTATATATCTATATACATTTTTAGGATACATTGATTACACACATGTTACACAGAGATTCCAGGAGTACCCATATGCCACCCCCCCACCCCTCCCACAACCCCCCACATGCACATCCCTAAGTGTGGCATAACGCCTCTGTTAGTTACACACGTTTTGGGGCTTTGCCATCAGACATAGATCACAGTTCAGGCCATAGACAACCCTCTCTTCTTTACAGTTCCTGAATTATAAACATATTTATATTTTAATGTTAATCACTTTCCTTCCTTTTATTAAACAGAATTTCTTAGTTCATTTTTAGTGTCTGATTATTTAAAGTTATATGGTTACATTTATCCTTTTAAACCACATATTTAAGTAGTTTTTTATATCATGGTTGGAGTTAATAAGTATTAATAAGATTTCCCAAAGCATGTTAAAATTTTTAACATACTTTCCCTTTCCCCCAACAAACCCCCCTACTTTCCATTTTTAAATTGCCTTGAAATTCTGTTTCCAATTGTACTGTTTTTAAATCACAAATAAATATTACAAATAGTTATTTACATTTAACTATAAATTTTAACTGCTTTTTTCTCAACACTTTTTTTTTTTAAAGATTTATTTATTTTATTACATATCTCCCCTTCCCCCTGCTGCGGCGACGCGCCGAGAGTGGTCACTGCGCAGGCGCGGCTTTCCCCGCTTGTGGGCGGTCTCTGCGTCCGTTCACGGCCGGCTTTCAGTTCGCGGGTGGCTGGCTGCGCTCCATCCGCGGGCGACCTGCCCTGCCCGTGGCAGCTCTTGCCATGTCCGTGGCAGCTTCTTGCCCTGCCCACGGCGGCTCCGGCCCACCCATGGCGGCTTGCCATTCTCAAGGTGGTCTGCCCGCTAGGAGAGGTCCCCGGGAATCGAACCCAGAGCCTTCCATGTGGTATGCCGGCGCCCTATCCACTGGGCTATCGAGCCGGCCCCTTTCTCAACACTTTTAATTATATCTTTTTTGTCTTCTTTCTTGAATTTATTCTTAATGTAGCTAAAATATATTTGTGAGCAATTCTTTCAGAAAGTTTCTGTGGGTGATACTTCCTGAATCCTTGCATGCTTAAATATTCTTTATTCTCTCCTCTCATTTGAGTATTAATTTGACTGCATATAAGAGTCTGTTTCCTTATTATAGGTTGGCACTCTGATTTTTACTGGAAATGCAGCATCATTGAAAGCTTCTAAAGAGAAGAAAGACATGATCTCACTTAAGAATTAAAAGGGTCATGCTAGTTGCTGTGTTGAGTACAGTCTTTGGGAGTTCTTACAGATGGGAGCAGGGAGGAAAGCTAGGGAGGCCATTGCAACCATCTTAGCAAGAGATGGGTTAGACCAGGATAGTAACAATAAAGGAGATGAAAAGTGATCAGATTTTGAATATATTTTAGAGATAAAACTCATTTGAATTTCCTAACATATTGGGGGAAGAGTGCAAGAAAAATTGAGGAGTCAAGGATGACTTCAAGGTCCTTGGCCTTCTCAAGTGGAAGAGTATATTTGCCATCATTAGAGAAGCTGAGAGCTTTGTTGGGCAGTTTTGAAGTGGAAAATCAACTATTCATTTTGGGAGATGTTGAGTTGAGATGTCTATTACCTTCAAAATGAAGATATTGAGTACCCATAATTCATAGTCTACATTTTCAGTTCATTTCTTTAAAAAGATCAAGAATTTTTTTTTTAAATTGTTAAGCAACTGAGTATGGAATCTGTCTAGCTTTATTTTTTTCTTATCTTTTAGGCCCCACTTTCACATAATTTGACAATAACTAACCTTTAGGGTCAAACTTAAGTCTTTCAATTTGTCTCCTCCAGAAACAACTCTCTTTTAGACATTTATATATGTTATATATCATTTAATTTATGTTAATCAGAATAGCTATTAGGAGTGGATTTGGGGACAAACATGACTGACCCTTGGTAAGCACACAACTCACCGAGCAACCCAGGGAGTAGAAATTAGAATGTAGATTCTCACAAGGCCAGTTAATTTTATAGCAAAACTGGAAGGTTTTAATTAAACCAGTGAGTCAACTACTAATGGCCAATTAAGAGAGTTTTTATTTTGCTGTCAAATTGCTCTAAAAAGGGATCATGGTATTAGTCTCCAACCAACAGTGTTTGAGAATAATTGTTTCTCCAAACCATCATCAACTCGTGGTGTTACCAAATATTTTAATCCTTGTCTTGGATATGGAAATGATAGCTCAGTTTAAAAACTACATGTCTTTGTGAATGAAAGTGGACATTTTTCATATCCTCACTGGATGTTTGTATTTGGCTGCTTTGTACAAAATACAACCAGGATATATACACATTTATTATATTTGGTACACGAGCAATTTAAGAACAGTTCATTTGTTTTACATTTCATTTGCATGGTCAGTATCTTAAGTGTTTATTGATTTTAATTAAGAGTAACTCAATTGTCATCTGTTCTTCTTTGATTTTTAGGAATTATTTGGAACTTGTTGCAGAATCCATTCAAGATTGGGTCACACAAGAAGAAGCTATATATCAAGAATCTAAAATGGCTGAGGAAATAGCTAGGAACAAGACCGAGTTAGAAATCAAACCTTCTACTAATGCCAAAATTTCTTCTCTTAAACTTTATTCTCTTAAAAAATCTAAAAGTAAGTTACTTATACCTAAGGTAAGTTCTAAGACACAGTCTTCTATTTCTTAATTTAAGGAAGTCTGTGAATATTTCAAGATTAAAAAGTTACCCACAGATTTCCTGACTTCACTTGTTCTGATAAGTAGAATAATTGCATTTCAAATGTGATGCAATTGCAGCTGAGTGCCATAATGGAATATTAGTTTTATGCTGATTCCACTACCTGCCAGATGAGGAAGATCTGATCTGTTGTACAGATCAAATATGATGGGTTGGGGAAATGCCAGATGTCGTTATTTTGGTAGGACTGGTAATTCAGCTATCTAAAAATTACTGACAATTTATGAGGTAAATTCAGAATTAAGTAGGTTTCCATTAGAATAATTATGGATTCCAAATGTGAGATTAAAACAGGACCTTCCTTAGAACAGCAAACAGAAGAGTTCCAAGACTAATTGGGGGCAAAAAGCTAGAGATAAAGGGAAAGAGGGGTTTCTTGGTGGCCTATGGCTGGTAGCTAAAATGATTGTGGATCAGTGCATATCTTTGTTTTTGTTGTTTTCTCCATGACTTTAAGGCTGTAGAGGAGCAGTAAGAAGAGGGAGCCCAGAGGGTAAAGTAGTATTTAGATAAAGAAAAGAAATGAAACAATGAGGTAATTCATCTGGAAAATAAGGATATTACACTAAGTTTGTGCAAAGGGAGTAGATTCCATGCTAATTGTATTCAGTATTTCTGATAGCCAAAGCTGAGAGTGACTTCTCATAAAGAAGTAAAGTCACAAAATTTCCAAAATTTTTGCAGCATCTATTAATTACCAAAGGAGTTTGTCCTTGGCTTGATTTTAAAAAATAAAACTTATAAAGCCAAACTGATAATCATTAATTCACTCTCCATTGAAATGGTCAAATCAGCTCTGCCTTCCTCATGACATGGGGGAAATGGGTAGGTTGGCAGCAGGAGGGCACTAGTAACGGGAATGGAACTATATAAAAAGGATAGATGAGGCCACCCATTCACAATTGCATCAAAGGCCATATATGCCTATAAGCAGGAAAGATTCTGGGTTGGTTGCCTTTTCTTTGTACTGCTTCCAAGCAGAACCAAAATCTTTTTAACTATCTAGGTGGCTGTGGAGATGCAGAAAATGGTCCATTTGGGATCAGAATATATCTGGTAGATATTGCATTCAATTTGGGGTTTCTCATGTCAAAAAAGATGTAGACTTTAAAAAAAGATGTAGACCTTAAAAATGAACAAAAGGATGGCTTTAATATCAAATAAAAATTTAGACTTGCTTTGTGTGGTCTCAAGGGGTTAAACTAGGATTATTAGGTGACAAGTTTAAAGAGAGAGACTCCAGTTCAATAAAAGCTGCAATATTTCAGCACATTGTCTGAGAATGGAATGCACTCCCTCCAGAGACAGTGAATCCCTGTGACTTAAGGGGTTTAGTCCCACTTCAGATGTCCACTCTGGGATGGCATAGAGCACATTCAGTAATGAATAAGTGGGGAGTTGAATTGGATAGCCTTGAGTTCCCTCCAACCCAGAGATCTGTTCCTTCTGTGATACCTTATTTTAAGGAGTTACTGAAAAGTTTGCTTTTTCTATGATTATAGGTAACAAAGGAATTGGGAAAGTAGAGATATCAGATCAAGAAAAAGAAAAAGAGAAAGAGAAAGAGAAGGAAAGGATTCCTTTCATTTTAGAAGGCTCTCTTAAGGTAATCCAAGGAAAAACAAATGATATGGAGTGATCACAAATCCAAAATTATTTTGTGATGGAGAGATTGTATGGAGTAGCTGGAAGTGACATATTTTCCTAAGTGTTCAGGAATACTTGATTCTGCAATGAAGGGACAATCTCTCTACCAAACCGTCTCCTCTACCAGATAAGCCTTTAAGGGAACCTGTGTCCATTTTTTTTTTTTAATCTAACCACCCTGCTGGTATGTGCTTTGTTAAGATTTGGAATACTCTGTTTATATTAGGGGTGTTAGTTTTTGTTTGTATTTTTTTAATGGAATTTTTAATTACATAAATATATTTTTATAATCAGCAAAAATTACCCTAGCTATTATTAAGCCCTCGAGATAAGAAATTATTAGCAGTTTAGTATGCTCCATGCTCATACAAGCCCTTATTTTCACTTTTTTTGATTTGATGTTTTACTCTGATACTTGTTTTTTTCTCTAGAAACATGTCATGAATATCCCTTCCCTATAATATCTAGAGTTCTAACTTGTTTTTCATAGTGATATATTAGTCCATAATTTGGATGTACCAGAATTTATGCCAGAGTTCACTTATTAATAGGCAAACTGTGTTTCCATTGATAGAAAAATATTAATTTTCTGTGTAGCCAAATTTATCATTTTGGGCCAAAGCTTGAAAGACTGACAATACCGAATTTTGGCAAGGATATGAAATAATGTGAATTTTCATACACTGTTGGTTGGAGTATAAATTGTTACTTCCACTTTGGAAAACTGGACCCATCTACTAAATTAAACACACATTTTCCCTTCAACCTAGGAATTCCAATCATGGAAATATGTGCGCCAAAAGTCAGGAACTAAATTGTTCTTATAGCAGTGCTCGTAATTCTCCAAAAGTAGAAACAATTCAAATATTCACCAGTAGAACTCCTAAGTTATAAGTAAAACCCCATGAAGAAATACCAAACAGCTATGGGAATGAAATGACAGCTGTGCCCAGCAATACGAGTGAATCTCACAAACATCAACATTAAAAGAAAGAAGACAGAGTCGAGAGAATACATACACGCTAATGTATGATTTCATTTGTATAAAGTTTAAAAGCAGGCCAAACTAAACTAACATAACAGTCAGGAGGAAAGTGGATGCCTTTGGGGCAGTGGGACTGGGCAGTAGTTACAGAAGTGTTTGTATCCTTTTAGTTATACACTTTGGATCTGTGATTTTTCTAGTATGTATGTTATAGCTTATTTGAAAAACGGTTTACAGAATCTGTCATTCTTTTCCATTATGGTTTCTGGGCTTCCTGCGTTGTTGATTTCACCAGTTTGATTCTACCCTGAAGCGATGCAATTATCTTCATGCTTTCTCTTCTAGTGTTTTCATATTTATATTTTATAATAAGATATCTAATCTCTCTGAATTTTAGTTTGTTTATGACATGAAAAGGGTCTTGCTTTTTTTCTTCTAGGCTTATTTTATTAGTGCCAGTTAAGTAATGATAAAATTAATTCCCCTATTAAACTGGGATATCAATTATAACATATATTAGGTATCTATTTATTCTTTGAATCAGTCCTTGAATGCTGTATTCTGTTTTGGCCACCTGTAATTGTTCTTGAGCAGTGTAAGTACAATACTATTTTAATTTTAGTAGTTTTGTGGTAAAGTTTGACGGTGAGTAGGCAAGATCCCCCATTACCCACACTTCTGTGTTCAATAAACCTCAAAATAATATTGTATGATTTTGATGAACCTCTCTAACCCCTTAATCTTTTTTTTTTATTTTTAAAGAAGCTTTGAATTATGCAAATGTTACATCAAAAATATAGGGGATTCCCATATACCCCACCCCCTCCCCCTCCCACACTTTCCTCCATTAACAACTTTGGAATTGTCCTGCACAATATTGCAGTGGCAGATACGGTCCATTATACATTTTGTCAAAACCTATAAAATTGTGTGGCACAAAGTGTAAACTATAATGTAAACATATAGTCCATGGTTAATACCAAT
>PVKH010036729.1:0-11550 GCA_004027955.1 Chaetophractus vellerosus | reverse complement strand
CTCTGCTGCCATCTTGCCCCTCCTTCAAGATTACATTTTAAATGACACTTTGTTTTTCTGGTTATAGAAGTTAATACACACATAATATAGAAACTTTTTTTTTTGAGAGACTTATTTTATTTCTTTATCCTCGCCCCTCCCCCCCACCACCTTGTTGTTTGCACTGTCTACTCTCTGTGTCAGCCCATCTTTTCTTTAGAAGGCACTGGGAACCGAACCTGGGGCCTCCCATGTGGGAAAGAGGTGCTCATTTGCTTGAGCCACCTCAGCTCCTGCTTTATTCTGTCTCTCATTGTCTTTCCTCTTTGTGTCTCCTTGTTACATCATCTTTTTGCATCAGCTCGCTGCACCTGCCCATTGTGCCAGCTTGCTGTCTTGCTCGTCTTCTCCAGGAGGCACTGGGAACCAAACCAGGACCTCCCATGTGGTAGGTGGGAGCTCAATCACTTGAGCAATATCCACTTCCTTAGAAATTTTGATTAACGTGTAAAAATATAAAGAAAAGTTAAATCATCTGTCACCTTATCTCATACTATTAAGTTTTCCATTTTCATTTGTAGAGAATATCTATTGTGTGTTACCTTTACAACTGGTATGGTATTTCTCTACTTTCTCAAACTTTTTCTGTTATTTAGAATCTGAACTCCATTCTTGAGCAATACTGTTCACTGGACATAATTTTAGATCTTGACCTATCTGTCTCTACTTAAATCTTAGTCCTTAGTTTACTTTGGTTTTATTGCAGTTTTGTTTTTATTATTTTTGAAATGCTAAGTCACCAGTTCTCACTTAACCCTTGGTAAACTGAATTTCCCTTTCGTTTTCAATCTGTGGAAATAAAATAAATACTACAGGAAAACGGATTTGGCTCAAGCGATTGTGCTCCCGTCTACATATGGGAGGTCCAGGGTTTAATTCCCAGGGCCTCCTGGTGAAAGGCAATCTGGCCCACATGGTGAGCTGGCCTCAGCAGAGAGCTGGCCCACGCGGAGTGCTGGTCCGCGCAGGAGAACTGGCCCACACAAGAATGCTGGCCCGTGGAGAGAGATGGAGTAGCAAGATGATGCTACAAAAAGAGACACAGAAGAGAGATGCAGCAGCCCAGGGATCTGATGTTACGTAAGAGATTGAGTATCTTTCTCCACTCCGGAAGGTCCCAGGATCAATTCCCAGTGCCACCTAAAGAGAAGACAAGCAGACACAGAAGAATACACAGAGAGCAGACAACGAGGGGGAGGAAGAGTAAATAAATCTTTTAAAAAAAATAGAAGTAAATAAATAAATACTACAAGTCTAAGATCAAATCTATGAACATAGTAGTTTTGACTTAGGAACATTTTACCCCTATTGATATCTTTGTTTTTAGCTTTTCCTCCTTTTTTCAATCAGCCGCCTTAATGCTTATCGATAATTACTTGTTTCTGTTTTAATATTCACAGCTTAATGACCTTAATCCAGATTCTTTCTGAAAGTTGCCTTCTTTATAATAACACTTTTTGACCAAATCTGATATTGAAGTAATTCTTTTTAAAGTTAACATATCACACACACAAAAGTGTATTTCACTTTTTTCTACAGTATTTTTTCCTTAGATATGTTATTTAACTTAAATTGATAGCTCTCAGGGCAGGAATTAAGCATTTACTTAATTTTTCTAAGTACGGTTTACTCAGCTAGTAATAATGAGTTGTCTAGTTCTATCCCAGCTATGCCATCACTTGCTGCCTTGGAAATCATAATGTGTATAACATCACCATGAGGCCATAGAATTGAGCAACATTTTCCTTTTCATACTGATTTAGGCCACTGGAAAGAATTAAATTTGGTTTCCTAGAAGCCTCATTTTTTGTCTTTGGTATCAAAGGACACAATATATAAAGTGATATTAATTTGATTTGAACTCATATAATCCAATAAAAAAGCTGGTTATAATGGCTTCCATTATAAAATCATGCCTGAGACGTAACGATTAATCAGTGAGATTTGTCTCAAATGCTTATCACCCTCACATTTGGAAGAAAATTTTATTTTAGAATTTAGAATGCTTTCCCTGATGTTGAAACTCCTTGCATATCTCCTAGAAAAAAAATGGAATTTAAGCTAATTAATTTATACGGAATTTATTATGATTTAGTATTAGTTGGATATCCTTATTTAAAATGAAACCATATTAAAATAAAATTTATATATCACATTGAAATTTGAAATAAAGTTCCCTTACTAATCCCTCTAGAGGAAGTTTATAAACATTATTCCCATTTTAGTCTGGTTTGGGACGTTACATGGGACACCCTTTAGAAACTAGCAGTTTTCAAATGATTTGAGGTTAAGGTATTCTTTGACTTTATTATTTATGTTCCAGAATCTGTTTTTATTTTGGATTGAAATGGTGATTTAAAAGAATAAGAAATTAAAGGTATCTGCCATAACTACACATCTTTTTTCAGGTAGCACTCAGAGAAGCTTTATGGAACTCAGTCTACAACTATTTTTCTGAGTATTACTCATTTATGAAAAATGTAATTTCTTCAAAATGTTTTCTGATCTTAATTGTCATATGGAGGGGCCGGCTTAATAGCCCAGTGGATAGGGTGCCGGCATACCACATGGGAGGCCTTGGGTTTGGTTCCCGGGGACCTCTCCTAGCAGGCAGACCGCCTTGAGAATGGCAAGCTGCCATGGACGGGCCAGAGCCGCCGTGGGCAGGGCAAAAAGCTGCCACGGACAGGGCAAAAGCCGCCACGGGCAGGGCAGGTCGCCCGCAAATAGAGCGCAGCCAGCCACCCGCGAACTGAAAGCCGGCCGTGAATGGAAGCAGAAGCCGCCCACAAGCAGGGAAAGCCGCGCCTGCGCAGTGGCCAGTCTCGGCACGTCGCTGCAGCGGGGGGGAAGGGGAGATATGTAATAAAATAAATCTTTAAAAAAAAAATTGTCATATGGATAGTTTAGGATTCAGTACAGACTGCAGTTTAAACAGCAATTAAAATATTTTGTAATATAAGTCATGAGAATTTTTGTACTATTTTTAGTCCAAAATGGCCCTGTTAAGAGATCATGAGTAGGGAAGCAGATGTGGTTCAAGCTATTAGGCTCCTGCCTACCATATGGGAGGTCCAGGGTTCGATTCCCGGGGCCTCCTGGTGAAGGCAAGCAGGCCCATGCGGTGAGCTGGCCCATGCAGAGTGCTGGCCCACACAGGAGTGCTGGCCCATGGGGGGAGCTGGCGCAGCAAGATGAAGCAACAAAAAGAGACACATAGGAGAGACAGTAAGATGCAGCAGACCAGGGAGCTGAGTTGGCGCAAGAGATTGAGCACCCCTCTCCCACTCTGGAAGGTCCCAGGATCGGTTCCCGGTGCTGCCTAAAGAGAAGACAAGCAGACACAGAACACACAGCAAATGGGCACAGGGAACAGTCAGCGAGCGCAAAAACAACAAGGGGGGTTGGGGAATAAAAAAAAATCTTGAAAGAGAGAGAGAGATCATGAATAGATCTTCTCTAATAGATAATCCTTCTTTTGGTTTTTGATAACACATTACATTGCATTATGTATCATCTTATACTTTAGAAAGCAGTTTCCCACATATATATTATTTCACTTTTTAAATTTGATTCCTTGGTTTACAGGTGAGGAAACTGGTTCAAGAAGAGTGTACAGGATTTCCCCAAGGTCACCTAGCTAGTAGAAACAACACATCACCCCAGTTTTCTAACTAAATTCAGTGTTCTATCCATTATGTGCTATATTACCTTCCAATATTAGTTGAGTTGGTATCTTTTCCCTCCTCTGTGACATGGACATATAATAATTTACTTAGAAAAATAATTAAATATTATAACAATCCCAGTGAAATAGTTAAATCAAACTTGTGTTTTGACCTGCTTCTCAGAACATTTATTAAGTCCAAGCATTAGAGCACAATATAAAGGTCAACAGTGAGTGACACATTCTATGCATTAGGACAGTATTCTCCTGACCATTTATTTCTGTTACTTCCCCAGTTGGTGGTTGGTGTAGTGGGGATGCTATTTCCAGCGTTGAACGATATGATCCTCAAACCAATGAATGGCGAATGGTAGCTTCAATGAGCAAAAGGCGATGTGGAGTTGGTGTCAGTGTTCTTGATGACCTTTTATATGCAGTGGGAGGCCATGATGGATCCTCTTATCTCAATAGCGTTGAAAGGTGAGTAAAGCCAACTTGCAATTTTTTCTCTACTATACAGTTTTCATTTGAGACATTAATGAGGAAACTGATGTAACTATTGCTTCTATAGTATTGCATCTACAGCATTAGTTGGCATGCTAGACCCCTTAGCATAATATACAAGTCCTTTATGAACTGATTTCTGCCTATTTTTCTAGACAGTCTCCCATGACACATTATCATTCCCTAAATATGCTACTGCAGACTCACCAAACTACTTGCCATTCCTTGGACACACCATTGTCTTTCATGCCCCTTTCCCTACATGAATGCAAGCTGTTGTTTCTTTCCTGGAATGTCTCTGCCCCTTGATTACCTGGTGTATCTTTACTTATCCTTCAAGACTCAAATGGTATTTCTTACATAAAGCTTCTTCTGACACGATACTGATGAATTAGTTACTCATTCCTCTGCTCTTTCCTAAGTATTTTGAACTTACCTGTACATATCATTGTGCTATGATTCTTTGTTGAAACATCTTTTTCCATAGTATCTGTCACAGTATCTCACACATTGGAAGTCTCCAGTAAGTGTTTTTTAAATAACTTCTTGCTCTCACACACTCCTCTTCATTCAGCTGTGTGGCTCTGATTTACAGTAAGACTTAATATTTCTGAAACACATCTATGAAACCCTACAGCATATCAACATTTAGAGGTATAGATTGTAAAACTGAAAAAATGGAGGGATCAGCTCCATAGAAGAAAAAACAAAGAAACAAAGCAAGCACATTTAAAAATAAATGATGGGTTAAAGAAAAATTAGAGGGGAAATGACTGAATATTTACAACTTAACAATTAAACCCATATATCTCAAGATATATGGGATTCAGCCAAGGTGATATTCAGAGGCAGATTTATTTGCATTTTAATTGATTTGGATTCATTTGAAAATAAGGAAGGTTGAAAAATGGATTATGTTTTTTTAAGTCAAAAAGTTATAAAAAGAGCAACCAGAACCCAGGAAAGTAGGAAGAAAAAAAATAAAGATAAAAAAATTAATGAAATTGAAAACAAATGAAAATTGATGTAACCAAGAAAAGAGCAATTTGATAGTATATTTTTAATACCCATTTATACAAAGAGAAATAAACAAAAGTAATCAGCATTTTTATAACAAAATGTCAAGAACAATCTAAGGATACATCAATAGGGATATGATTAAATAATATATGGCTCACACAATATAATGAAATATTATATATTAGTTCAAAGGAATAGTCTAGAGGTATGTTTATTAACATGAATAGATCTAAAAAATATGTTGAGGAGAAAAAATACTTTGGAACAATGCCCATTGCATGGTATTATTTATATAAAGAAAACTTAAAACAATATATATGTGAGTACACATATACGTATTTAAAATTATTTTACAAAGAAGTCTTGAAGGATATACACCAAATCAAAATGGAAGAGACCAGAATTGAGGTGGAACTCAAGGGGACTTTAGCTTTATCTATAACATTGAAATGTTTAAAGAAAATATATTCATATATATTGTGTTTAAATAAAAATGAAATTCAAAACTCAAAAACATTACATGAGATTTTCATATGCCTTAGTTATTATTAGTCAGTTCATATTTAGAGGAAAGAATATGTATCATTAAGTCTTTTGATTTTGCATATGTAAACATCACCACACTTTCTTTGTGTAATCCAAACTGTGCTCTTGGTATTTCCTGTGCAGGTATGACCCAAAAACAAACCAATGGAGCAGTGATGTGGCCCCTACAAGCACCTGCAGGACAAGTGTTGGTGTGGCAGTGCTTGGAGGCTTTCTTTATGCTGTAGGTGGCCAGGATGGTGTGTCTTGCCTCAATATTGTCGAGAGGTGATTTTTTTAAAGTCATTTTCCATTTTTTTTTTTCAAGGATTTAAAGTGCTCTTTAAAAGAAACAATTACAACCGAATTTAGTTAGGGCACTGGGGGATCCATTATTCGGTATATTTCCCATAGGCTTTAAGGAGAAAGTTTTCAGTGGTATTAAGGTCTAGAAAGATGAAAGATATAACCTTTTTTTTTTTTAACTGTGTGTCACACTGATTACTCCTAAAATGGAAGAGTTGGAAATATATTTTAAATCACATTCTTTATATGCTATCAAGCATACCTCTTCTGAAATCCGTCGGTTTTTTTTCTCAGTCTAACTGGAATGTATTTAATGCATGACTTTCCCAAGACCTCCTCTAGATAAATTATTAAGTAATAATACTTTGTCTAGCACATTTTCTGAAGAGTCCAAATTAGTGGTTTATGGATTCTCATTAATTCTTTTTTTTTTAAAGATTTATTTATTTTATTACATAGCTCCCCTTCCCCCCCGCTGCGGCAACGCGCCGAGACTGGTCACTGTGCAGGCGCGGCTTTCCCCGCTTGTGGGCGGCTTCTGCTTCCATTCACGGCCGGCTTTCAGTTCGCGGGTGGCTGGTTGCGCTCCATTCGCGGGCTACCTGCCCTCCCGTGGCAGCTTTTGCCCTGTCCGTGGCAGTTTTTTGCCCTGCCCATGGCGGCTCTGGCCCGCCCATGGCGGCTTGCCATTCTCAAGGCGGTCTGCCCGCTAGGAGAGGTCCCCGGGAACCAAACCCGGGGCCTCCCATGTGGTATGCCGGTGCCCTATCCACTGGGCTATCGAGCCGGCCCCTCTCATTAATTCTTGAAGTAAACTTAGGGAAACCTGGATGGGCTGCCGAGGTCACTTTATACTTGTATACAAATAAGTCAATTTTAATGCCATAAATTCTGTTCTTAATTTCTTGCCCTGTCAACTTTTGTCATTCTCACCTAGAGATTAGATTTTGTAATCCCATGTGCTATGAGTACTGATAAGAACATAAAATAGTTTATTCTTACTTGCAAAGAAATACTTTATAACTCTTCAGAATTGTTTAATAGTATTTACTACTTTGGTTACTATGTTTAAATTGAAGAGCTTAACTCTGTCTTAATTAGAGGTAAAGTTGAAGGTAACTGTTAAAAGCTGTGCCAGTTCCAATTTATCTCTCATTCAAGTCACCTATTTCTCCATCTTCAAAACTGCATGCAGACTGCAGCAGAAAACAGTGTGGCGGTTCCTCAGAAAGTTAAGTATAGAATTATCATATGACCCAGTCATCCCAATAGGGTATATACCCAAAAGAGTTGAAAACAGGGATTTGGATAGATATGTGCACATCACTATTCATAGCAGCATTATTCATAGTAAGTCAAAAGGTAGAAGTAAACCAGATGTCCATCAACAGATGAATGGATAAACAAAATGTGATATATACATACAATGGAATATTATTCAGCCATAAAAATGAAAGAAGTTCTGATACATGCTACAACAGATCCTTGAAGACAACATGTTGAGTGAAATAAGCCAGACACAAAAGGACGAATATTGTATGATTTCATTTACATGAAATAACTAGAATATGCAAATTCATAGAGACCAAAAGTAGATTACAGGTTACGAGGGTTGGGAGGAGCAGGGTTTGGGGAGTTAATGCTTAATTGGTACAGATTTGGGGTAATGGAAAATTTTGGTAATGTATGGTGGTGATGGTAGGACAACATTTTGAATGTAATTAATACCACTGAATTGTATGAAAGTGATTAAAATGGGAAATTTTATGTTGTATATATGTTATTACAATTAAAAAAAATTTTTTTAATATGCAGGAGAATTCTGAGAAGATAGCAGCCGTGACCGTTTAGTGTTTGAATCTCTCCAAATCCCCACATAAAAAGAGAGCAGTAGAGAGCAACACTAAAATAGATAGCAAAACCAAAAACCTCTGGGTAACATATACAACAAAAGTAGAGGAAAAGGTATTCCCACAAACCCCAAAGCACAAATGGACAAAGACAAATTACCAGTAGCTTCCTTCTTTTGAAAGTTCAAGAAAACTCATTTCATGTAAAAATGAACAACAGTAAAGTAGTGAGATTATATCCCATACACAGTATAAAAAGAAAGAATAAGCAGCAGAATAATATCTCTACAGATATTTTAATCTTGAAAATGATAAAGTGAAAGAAAAAACATATATCCTGCCCCTTCTTGTCTATACTGTATCACATATGAATTGGATAACCAAATAGTAGATAAGAGGATTGTTTCTTTATAAAGGTATTCCAATAAAAGAAATGATAGAGTGTCACCACTGTTTTGTAACACTCAATGATCAAACCTCTGATCCAGCTACCAATTTGCAACATACAGAGATATAGCAACATGTAGAACTGCACTGTGAACATGCAATCAACCAAATCCATACTGAGAAGGAAGGTGCAGGCCAAATGCCTTGGGTTCTAAAACAGATGAATTGCAAGGAGAAAAAAGGAATGGAAGGAAATTTGTAGATAAGAAACTTAAAAAAAAATTTTTTTTAACTTATTTTTTTAATGAGTAAAGACTAAAGTGTCTGAGGATTCACATTTGAGTAATAAAACTACAGAGAAACACAAAGAAGTGATTCCTGTAAAAGTCAGGACAATGGTTACTTTTGGAGGGAGAAGGACATTGGGATTGGAAAGTGGAACATGGAAGGACTTCCAGAGTGGCAGGCAAGTTCTTTTTCTTGGCCTGGGTGGTGGTTTCAAGTGTTCTTTCCTTATAATAACTCATTAAACTATATATTTTGCGTGGCTTTCTGTATCAGTGTTTTATTTTATAATAAAAAGGTTAAAAAAAATGCAGAAGACTTCTGCTTCCAAGTAGGATGTAGTAGGTAATACAGCCATCATTCTCGCTACAACTAAGAAAATGATAAATTAAAAATATATTTTTAAAGACATCAGAGAAATGTGAAAGTAAAGAGAACTAGATGAACCAAAATTCCAGTGAGGAAAGAGCCCATTTTATGTGAGCTGAGATCTTCGGCCATTTTCTTCCCTGTGGACATTTGCCAAGAGACTGGACACAGCTGAAGACAAAATTAGTGAACTTGTAAACAGATTACTAGAAAATATCCAAACTGAAGAATATGTAGGAAATAGAATGGAAAGAACAGACCATGAGAAACTCATGAACACAATCAATCTAACATATATGTAATTGGAGTCTCCAGAGGAAAGAAGAGAGCAGTCAGAGAAGAAGCAATATTTGGAAGTAGAGTGGCTGAGAATGTCCCAAAAGTAATGAAAGACAAACTTTATACAAAGTGCATGAGCCTCAGGAAATCTCCCTTATTAACCATGAACTTTCTCTTGGTCTTCCATTCTCCAGCATTTACATTTTATTTCCTTTTCATTTGTATGAGTTAACATGTTTTATATGCTTTCTCAGAATCTCTTTGGAAGTTTTTCATTAGTATGTGCTCTGTCTCCTTTACTTGCTTCTTAAGAACAGGGGCTATTTTTAGTACATTTCTTATATATTTCCTTGTAATATTTGGTATAATTTGCTGTATAGTAGTTGCTTAATAAAGTTTAACATACTGAAAAAAATTTCCGATGGCCAACAGTATTCCAAGTGATTTTTTTTTGTCATGTTTAATTCTGAACTCTATTAATATGTCAATCAAGGTCCAGTAAGGAAAACAGAAACTATACTAGTTAGATTAATAGAATTTAATATAAAGATTTGGCTTACGGAGAGCTAACTCCTATGGGGTAGGGTTTTTTTCTTTCTGGATTAATGAAAATCCTCTAATATTGATTGCAGTAATGAATGCACAACTACGTGATTATACAAAATGCTATTGATTGTACACTTTAGATGGATTGCATGGTTTATGAATAGGTTTCAATAAAATTGGTAAACTAGAAAAACAAATACAATGTACATAATAAAATGGCAAAATGAAAAGAAAAAAAAGAATTGGCTTACAAATATTTAAGGGCTATAAAAATGAAAAGGGCCACTGAGGTAACTGTTGAATACCTAGAGCTGGGAAAACAAAGGAAAGAGATTAGAGTTATGAAAGCCCAGAAGCTTGGAGGAGAAGCCCCGCAGAGTTAGGCCCATCAGCCCCTGAGGAGGGGAAACAGGCAAGCTGCTGCTTTTACTTCTGGAGTTCGAACAAGGTGCCCTGAACACCTATGACTAAGACCTCCATAAAGGAGAATATGCCAGGCTCATTTGGGTGGATTGCATTTTCCAAAGATGACAAGAACAATATCTCCATCCCACATGCTCTTCATACAGTATATCTTTTGACCTTCTTATTGAAAGGTGGGGTCTGTTTTCTCCCCCTTGAATCTGGACTGACTTATGACCATTGCAAAGTAGCACTATGTGCCTGCTGAAGGTGATATACTTTTCACTTGGATCTCTTGGGGCACTCACTTTTGAAGCCTGGAGCTGTCATGAGGTGGCTGTACTATGAGAAAGCCCAAACTAGCCTACATAAACAGACCACATTGAGAGGCCCTGAAGTAGACTACATGAAGCAAGAGATGTGCAATCAGCCCTCAGCTGCTTCAGCCTCCTGCTGTTCCATCATTTGACTGCAAACCACATGAGAGACTGGAGCCAGAACTGTATTGTGAAGCCTTTCCTGAATTCCTGTCCTATAGAAACATGAGAATTAATAAAATCATTATCATTTTAAGTACTGAGTTTCTGGTTGATTTGGTATGCAGCAGTAGATAACTGGAACACTGGCACTGTTACCTCAGGAGCTCAGAGGAGGTCCCCACAGCTGTGTCTCAGATTTCCAAGAAGGTACAGTGAGGCTAGTTTGAGGAGTGCTAAAAAAAAAAAAAAAGACTAGACACTGGAATCAACTGGTACAATCAGGATGAAGGGCAATTGCTGAGACAACATTGATAGGGAAAGCAAACAAACAGAAAGGAGCAAGTCCCTCTTTCCTCCCCTAGACTTCCAATGACTAGTCTCTCCTTTTGGCAGAATCGCACAGAGAGCCAGCTGGCAAAGGAGAAATGCTATTCACAGAGTTCTAATCCCAGCATCATGAATTGGAGTATAAAAAAGAGCTTAATAACTGGCACAGGCACAAAGTTTTAACTTTTTTCCTTAATAACTAATATGTTAGATTCTCACTGTGCATTTGACCACAGCAAGTCTATGTATTTAATAACTTTAGTGTAATTTCAGACCTTATGAAAAAGACTTAATAAGAACATGTTTGTAGTGTTTGGTGTCTCTCACTGTAGGTATGATCCAAAGGAAAACAAATGGACTCGAGTGGCATCTATGAGTACCAGAAGACTAGGTGTGGCAGTGGCTGTGTTAGGAGGGTTTTTATATGCTGTAGGTGGCTCTGATGGGACATCTCCACTCAACACAGGTTAGTCTATTCCAAAACAGACTAGTTTCTCCTGAAGCAGCACACTTTCCTTAGAAGAGTCCCCCTACGAACAGTGTAAAATGTCCAGGTTATCCTGTC
>PVKH010036728.1:0-11551 GCA_004027955.1 Chaetophractus vellerosus | reverse complement strand
TCTAAAATGATGATATGATCCTACTTCATGGGGTTTATGCTAGGGTTATATAAATATGAGTTCCTGGCACTTAGTGAGCACCATATCAGAGAATATTATTATCCCAATTTTTCAGTGAGTCAACTGTGGTTGACTTTCCCATGGCCATGCAGCTCTGAAGTGGCACAGCTGGGGTTGGAACCTAGGGCATCTGGCTCCAGAGTGTACATCCTTGGCTTACACACCATACTGTCTCACCACATAAACGGAAGGTATCCTTCCCCAACCCCCAATTCCCATTCCACAGTCATACAATCCTATTAACTGCTTGGTATGTTCCCTTTCAGACATACATATATACACTCATGAATAGTATGTAATAATTTAAAAAATAAAATGGCATCATACCATATTTATGGTTTTGCAACTTGATTATTTTTCATGAATATCTTTCTTATTAAATTTATTTTACTTCTAGATTAATACATGAATACAGTCTTTTAAAAATATTTGAATATTATAGGTAAAGTTAAATTCCTCTTTGACCATCACCTCTAATCCTGGTCTTCTCTCCCATGTCTAGAGATAACTACTGTTTGAACTTAGTGCATATCCTGCCAGATCTTTCTTAGATACCTTCATCTACATTTACATGTACTCATAGAAAATGTGTAGTTTTTTGTTTGTTTGGGTGTCTTCTTAAATACATGGTTCATACTTGACATGTGTTTCTGAGATCTATCTACATTTATTAACAAAGATTTGGTTTATTTCCTTTAATTGCTGAATGGTATTGTATTGCATGTATATTTGTCCATTCCGTTATTGATGGACCGGTTAGGCCATTTCTGACTTCTTGCTATTATAATGCTTCAGTCAGTTTCCTTATCCAGTCTTCTTGCATGCATGTGAAAGTGGTACCCTGGGGTAGAGACCTAGAAGAGGAAATGCTGGGTCATAGGGTATGCACATTTGCAGTTTTAACAAACTCTGCCAAAGAACCTTCCTAAGCCGTTGTCCTCATTTAAATTTTGTTCAAAAGAGTAGGAGAGCACTCTTTTCTCCATAGTCTCACCAACACTTGATTTGGTCAGTGCTTTAATTCTTGCAAGTCTGATGAGTGGACATAAGATCTTCTTGTTTTAGTTTGCAGTTGGAAAAGTTAATTAGACAGTTGAGTAACTTTTCAAGGTGGCTATTGGAAGTTTCTCTTTTATGTATTGCCCCTTCATATTCTTTCCTCAATTTTTATTGTATTTGTCTTTTTCTAATGACTTTAGGAGATGTGGATTTTTTTTGTCTAAATATATATAGGTCTACTTGATTTTTTGAAATGGTTGTGTAGTCTTCAACCACATATATCAGGGTTCAGTAAACCCTCAGGTCAAACCCAGCCCTCTGTCTTTTTTTTTTTTTTTTACACAGCTATGCCCATTTATTTATATCCATTTGTTTACAGATTGTCTATGGCTGATTTTGTGCTACCCTGACAGAGTCAAATGGTTGTGACAGGGACAGTATGGCTCACAAAGCCTAAAAGTATCTATGATCTGGCCTTTTATAAAGAAGTTTGCCCTGATATAGATAAATCATAATTTATTTAATCATTCCTCGTCTGATGTATATATAAGTTGTTTCCCATTTGCCACTATTATAAACAATTCAGTAATCAATATCATTATATACACTCATTTTTCTCTACAGATGTGAACATTTTTGTGTTGGCTGGATCCCTGGAAGTGGAATTGCTGGCTTGTAAGACTCTATGTTTACTGAAACTTGCTCATCTGAACTAATGATATGTCTGAACTGGAAGATATTTTTTAAAAGTGTGGTTTGTTTTCTATGAATAATGGTATCTTTCCATTATTTATTTACCTACTTAGTAGGTAACTAGTAGGTGCCAGGCACTTTTCTAGGTGTCTTACATTCATTAGCTTATTTAATTCTCCCAGTGACCTTGAACTTGACAATAGTAGTTGCTTTTTACAAATGAGGAAATTGAGGTTCAGTAAAACTAAGTAGTTTGTCCAAGGTCGCAGAGCGGGTACATGGTAGAACCAGGATTTGAAACCAGCTCTCTGACTTCAGATCCCAAATATTTCCCACTACACAGTGTTATCTCTCAGTGAAAAACAAGATGATGCGAACTTGGCATAATATAGCATTACCATTATAATTTTTCCAGATATATTCTCGTTAGATGAACAGGTAGCAACATTTGTAATTAATGCAGGAAGTTTCTGTAGGCATATGGCTTAGATTAAAGTAATTTTATAGACTCTTAAAAACTGTTGGCTTTCTTAAGCAAGCTAACCATTTCCTTTGCAATCTTATTTATGTTTCTATAAATAAAGGCACAGCTGTGATGTAGTGGAAAGAATACTGGATTTAGAAAGACGAATTTGGAGAAACCTCCTCTTAAAGCTGCTGTGTGACTGTAGGAAATTCTCTCACCATCTCTGTGCCCAGGTTTGTGAGAATCCATGTGAATTCCTTATTGCTCTAAGTGCTTGGTGGAGTGCCTAGTTTATAAGCCTGCAATCTGTAGTGGCCCTCATGCCCTAAGGATATTTCCAGATGGAGGGTTCATTCTGAGTAAATGCTGGGTATGCTTCATCTAGTGAGCTGGCTTTGTGGCTCATGCTCTGCCCTGAAGCTCTTATACCATACCTTTCACCTAGTAGTAACAGAGGGAGGTCAGATACCATCCATTTAATGTACCTAATGCCTGTGGTAGGAAAGAAGATGCTAGATTGTGACCTGTCCTGGTATTTGAACAGTGGTTCACCTGGTCCATGCTCTTATGCATGCTAAGAACCTTAATACTAACATCTGGCATTTATTGAACTTACTATATACCAGAGACTGTGCCAATCATGTCACTGAATTCTCACCACATTGCTGGTACTCCAGTCTCCTTCTATTCCCATGAGGAATAGAACAGATTAAGAAATGGCAGCCCAGAGAGGATCGCATACCGAGTAGGTAGAAGAAGCTAGGGTTTGAATCAGCTCCTTCTGGCACTACAGTCTGAATATTTAACCTCGATGCCACACTTTCCCCCTCAGTTGGGAAACCTTCACCAAGAGGATTCCTTGCTGGGACTATCCATGTGCCTATTCCAGCTGCAGGCCTCGGGCTGGTAGGATTTGCCCTCTTGGGCTTGCAGTGCATTGCACGTGGGCATGGGATGAGCCGAATGGCGCCACGAATCAACACGTCTGCCTCAGACATATTGATTTTGCCTGTGGTCTCAGGGACGACTCCCCAAGCATTAGAAAATGGGACCCGACTGCTGACCATTTTGCTTTTATCACTGCCTTTCTACTGTCAATGAAGGAGCTCTTTCACCCCAAATTGCTTCCCAGCATCCATGTCAGAACCAGATCAATTTGTCTGTGCCACTTTGTTGGGATTGCTGTCATTCTTTTGGTTTTAGCTGCTGCCGACCAGGCCATCTTGTTCGCAATATAAGCTCCAAATGGTCTGGAACTCGTCTTTTACGGCCTCTGCCAGATTAAACATTTAGAACATAATATACCCAGCTTCAAAAACAATTGTGCAGTCTTCCAGCCAAGCAGCATATTGGTTTTAATTTGGGCAAATGCACACCAGGTGAGGTTGCAGGAGGGACTCTGGGACTGTCCCTGAATACCAACCCCACGAGTCATAGCCCTTCTCCTTCCTTACCCCCAGCTCTCCGCTTGAGACTCGATGAGACTAGAGCTCATGGGGCAGGAAGCATGGGCCTCCTTCAGTAGGCCGTATTTTCTCTTTTGGAATTGAAAACATTTCAGCCTGAGTTCTAAAATTGCTACGAAGTAGAAAGGCAGCAAGGTAATGTGGGGAAAACATGGGTAGAAGTGTGTTCAGCTCCCTGCCTTTTTCTATTGAATGACAGTGTGGTCTTGGGCCTCTGAGTCTCAGGCTTCTCTCCAGCAAAATGGGGCAATGTGGACATGTACCTCACAAAGCAGATGTTACGATTAATTGATCAAGCACATAGAAGATGCTCAATAAAAATTTAGTGAATAAACTGCAGTAATCTGCCAAGGCATTATATGACTTTTCATTGAGTGACTAACCATGACAATATTTTAAGTCCCCAGAAGTTTATGTCTCACCCCAAGGAGTCATTGATCCAACAACCACTGCATGGAGATAATGGCTTCTACTGGGGGTACATTTTTCATTTTGGTGAAAAGAGCCACATCTTATACACAAGGCTGATGGTGTACAGCTTCATTGATTAGCTAATTCCTCAGCACTCAGTCATTAATGCCAGACTCCAGTGCAGCTTCCATTTGTTCATTCACTGTAGATTTGCTGAGTTTTCACCCTGTATTGGGCTCACCTTAGCACCTGCTAAGTGCTGCTGCTATATAATCATGACTAAATCAGAGAGCTTGCCTTCAAGGATCTCATTGCTTAGAATAGAAGACAGACATACATAAAGGTAATTTCATTGCTGAGCTTTGGGGGCTGTTCCCAAAGAAATACCTGCCATGGCTGGGGAAGGCTGCTCTAGTGTCTCCTTATTTACCACTGTATCAGGG
This sequence comes from Chaetophractus vellerosus, assembly GCA_004027955.1. Classification (NCBI taxonomy): domain Eukaryota; kingdom Metazoa; phylum Chordata; class Mammalia; order Cingulata; family Chlamyphoridae; genus Chaetophractus; species Chaetophractus vellerosus. The sequence goes on along the minus strand of PVKH010036728.1, from coordinate 7,013 downwards.
AGGAATTGTAGTAGCAGAGCTGTAGGAATCAAGATGCAAATACAGTGGCTTAAACTCATTATCAGGTTATTTTTTCACTTGTGAAAGAAACCTGGAGTTCAGTGGTCTAGGGCTGTGGAGCTTCAGTATCATGTCAACATGCCAGCAGTTAAAAGAGAAAGGGTCAAGGGACAAGAGGTATCCATGCTTCAGCTGAGTCAGCCTTGGCCCCACCCACTAACCTTCAATTGAGCCCCCTTGAGTCTGTTATCTAGGCACTTTGCTGTCCCCTACAAAACAGGAATTCTGCTATTGGTGAAGAAGGGGAGCGGAGAATAGTTATTGGATGGATGACTTATCATCATTGCAACACCCACCCAATGACCTTTTGCTTTCTCCACCACCCCTAGAGGAAGGATATGGGTGAATAGCACCAACAGTTTTCTTACGATCATTTAAACTGAAGATGATGAGGGTGATGTCAGCCCAAACCAGTGATGAAGCTTTGTAATACAAGGTGGGATACCAGATACCATGTGCTTTCAGTTGAATACTTAGTGTTGACTTGTCTCCTGGTGAGATGAGTGGAGACTAACAGGGTGAAGGGTAAAGGTGAAATAGACTGGCTGTGCTGACAGGAGGCCGACTTAGAAGGAAATGGGCTTCCTTAGGGATAGGCTTTGGGAATGAGCAAATGTACAGCCTTGTCTCCCACAATCAGAGAAGCTGATTTTCCTGTCTTAAAGTGAAATGGGAGAAGCTAGAGAGAACATAAGGTAGTTGGTATTCTGGGGCCATTTCTTTAGTCAAGGTGTCCTGATGTGAATCTATAGTAGCAGTAAAAGGGGTTTTGCTACTTCAGCAAACTGCCCGAGAGGCTTCTGACCGGTGGAATGAGTTTCAGCTCTCAGAAGTTATGCCATCAGCTTCTTGCATTCTTAAATTGACCTGTCATGAAGGAATGAAGCAATTGTGTCTTTCAGATCAGAATAACTTTACATTTGAAAAAAGCTTCTAACCCTGCTTGCAGAGAAATTAAATCAGAATAATGAATAGAGTTTGATAAGTGAGAATCTAACTTTGCCTGCCTGTAGAGAAATAACTGAATGTCAGCCAAAAATGAATGGTGCAGTACCTTGGAGAGCTTGATAAATGATAGATACTGATGACCCATTATGTGGAGAGGAAGTCGGAGGTGTGGGGGAAAGACAGGCAGTGGGGCCTATTGTGGCACTCATTCCCCACCCACCCAGATGCTCATGAAAGCTGATGACAACAGCCTTATTGGAAAGTCCCATTGCTATTGTGTAACTCTACACGTCCAACAGCCTGTCCTCCATCCCTACTGGGTGACACACAAATACCCCAAACTCAGCATGCCCCAAGCCAACTTTATTATCCCGCCCCTAAATTCTTTGTTCACCATCCAAATTAGAACCCTGGGTGGCGTCCTTGACTCCCCCTCATGCCCAGAATTCCATTCACCAAGTCTCGCCAATTCAAATTCCAAAAATTTTCTCAAGTCCATTTTCTCCTTCCCACCCTTATGACGATAGCCCTGGTTCAGACTTTTTTCTCTCTTGTTCTACTACCAGTCTTCTGGTGGGTATTCCTGCTCCCAAACCTTCCCCCTTTATATGCACATGACAACTCTCTGATATAAAATTCTTCAGTGGCTCTTTGCCCTACATGATAATATCTAATCTCTTTAAACATATCTTTCTCCAGTAATCCATCACGAAAGGTAGTAGACCATGGCCATTAAGAGGTTACGCTCTGGAGCCAGCCACCCTCAGTATGAATCCCTGCTGCACCCACATGCTGTGTAATATTTGGCAGTTTACTTCCCTCCTGTGTCCTGGTTTTCTTGTCTGTAAATAGGGATGATGGTCTTATCTATCTCATCAGGTTGCAATGAGAATTGAGTACATAATAAATGTGCACACACATGAGTGAGCACACACACATGCACACTTAAAACAGAGCCAGTCCCCTCTAAGCACTGTGTAAATATTTGCTCTCATGACTCCTTTTCCCTTCCACTATGCTCCATCAACCGTCGGTGGCTTTCTTCTCTCAATGTAGCTTTTCTCAGTCAGACTGTCCCCCATCTTTTTTTAGTTAGCTTTTGTTCTTGTTGACCCCTCTGCTTCATAAGTCTTCCCCTGCTCAACTACCTGCCCACTCCTAGCCATCCTCCAAGACAGAGTACAGGGATCACCTCCCAGCCTCCTGTGATATCTTTGGGCATGTCTTTGGCTTTGAATTTTCACAATTCTCTACAATAATGTTTTCCAGCCTATTTCCCTCACTAGCTCAGTGAGAGGAGGGGTTGTATCTTATTCTTTTTTGAATTTTCTGCTCCTAGCTCAGTGACTGGTATTTAGAAGAAATGCAGTAAAAATTTGTGAACTGGAAGATATTATACTACTAATAAAAACCCCATTCTTAGAGCTATATTTCTAAACATAGATTTGATAACAACTTTTGTCTACTTGAAAATGTTTATTCTGAAACAATGAGGATTGTTTTCAGAATAAACCATAAAACTTGCAGTCCAATTCTTGCTTGCAGGACCAGGGAGAATCTGGCTGGAGAGCTGTCCCCAGGAAGGCCCTTTAACCCAGGTAGCCAGAAGGAACACAAAAATTGTGAGTAAGGGACAAGCAAGGTCCCAGCTGGGTGATCATCTTGATTTCTTAGGCTACTCCCCGAGGAAACAGCTGCCTTAACCTCCCCCTTGTGATTGAGCTCTGCCTGCTCAATCCTACTTGCTTATTGGGAGCCTCTTTGTGGATCTGCCAGAGCCACCTGTCTTACGTGTCACCTGCTCTAAGTAGCGCAGATGCTGGCACTCAGGTGGCTGCAGGAGTTGTGACTTGTTCTTCCTATTGGATGACAATTACAGTTTCAAGTGATAGAGCCACTTGAGGCCATTAGAACCCTTGGAGAGCAAGCTCCACCTGCTGTAGGGCAGTGACTCCCACCCCTGACTTCACATTAGAACCACCTGAGGAGCTTCTGGATCTCGCCATGTCTGGGCAGTATCCAATGTACCGTGGAGCTTCTAGTCAAGCAGCAGAGAAAGATAATACACATAAAATTATAAATTATGGGAGGTTCTTTGGAGAAAAAGAACAGGGTACCATGTGCAAAAATAACTTACTTTATATTGGGTTTATTAGGAGGTGAAATTGGAGCTGAGACCTGTAGAATAAGAAGGAACCAGTCATTTAGAGCGATGGGAAGAGCGTCCCAGGCTGAGGGAAAAGCATGTGCAGAGGCTCCACAGCAGGAAAAGGCTTGGTGCTTCCACTCCAACCCAATATCTTCTGCATTCTCTGACCACCTACTCTCTGGCAGACTGTGTGCTAGGCGATAGGGATATAGAGATAATAAGACATGGTCCCTATACTTGAGAAGCTCATAGGCCAGTGGGGAGACAGCGACTAAAGAAATAAGATTGCAACTTGGTTTGATAAATAAGGGACAAGCAAAGTTTAGCAGGACTCCCGGCGTGGGAGGGGGAAGCATATTTAATTCTTCCCAATGTATGAGAGGGTGTGTATGTATGAGGGGTAGTCATAGCTCTCAGAAGAGAGAATTCAGGCTTTGAATGATGACAAAGAACAACCCCCGTTTTGTCAGAGACTCTCTTTGACAAATTTGGAAAGAATTTCCCAGATGGACTAGGGAGAAAGTACCACACACAGAGAGAACTTTATGTATAAAGGCATGGAGGCATCAGAGTGTTTGGCATTTTTGGAGAACAAAGGGTTTGGGGTATCTTGGTCCTTACATGTGGGCATATGCTATGATGGGGATATGGTGTGGCATGGCCAGTGAATGACATTAGGGGCTTTTCTGGGTTGCCTGGCAACGGGGTGGCCAGGATGAGTGATTCTCTGCTCCCAGAAATGGCTGCAATTCCCACGGGTCCTGGATAATATCTAAACTTTCCTCATTCAGAATGAACTGTGCCTGAATTCAACTTACCATGGAATGGGACTCCCAAGGTCTCCAGGAGCTAGGCAGCAGTCCCCTATTCACCTGGCACCTCAGCTTAAACCTTGATATCTGACTCCAAAATGTTTATCCCCTCCCCCTTCCTCGAGGAAAGTCACTTTCACATTTGCCCAATAAAAATGGAGACTAATAAGAGGGTAGAGTCCTTTGATGGCCCACAGTGCATCCACCTGTACCACAGGATGCCGGGACGGCAAGGGGCTAGGAACACCTACTGATCCTTCTACTGCGAGGTTCAGGATCCCCACATGGTGCTTGCTGCTGTTTTCCCCATTCTCTTTTCACTATAAATGAATGGTGGGTCAGGGAAAAGGTGAAGATGAAGCCGTGGGGGTTGGTGAGGCTGGATTTGGAAGTGTCTTGTGGGCCATGCCCAGGAGCTTCAACTTAATCCCCGGGAAATGAGGAGCCATGGGAGGATTTCCAGCAAAGGAAGCCCATGACCAGTTCTGCATTTTTGAAAAAGTTCTCTATTGGCTAATGTGGAGGATGGACTGTAAATGAGTGATACTAAATGAAAGGTTCACAAGAATGTTAGCTTCTGAAGGCAAAGAGTTTTGCCTCTTTTGTTCACTGCTTAAGAAATATATTTTTATTTAAAATTTTTTTACATTTTTTTAGTTGGAGAAGTTGTGGGTTTACAGAACAATCGTGGAAAATACAGGGTTGAGTTCCCCTATACCCCCCTCCACAGTTTTCCCTATTAGTTTGTACCTTTGTTACAGTTGATGAAACAATATTATTATAATTATACTATTAACTATATAGTCCAGTTTCCAGTAGAGTTCCTTGTTTGTGTTGTACAGTCCTATGGTTTTCTAAAAAATTTTTAATCAAAATTTTTTTTTAGGATACATCGATTACATAAATGTTACACAGAAATTTTAGGAGTACCCATATGCCCCACCTCCCACACCTCCCACAACCTCCCACATATATATCCTTCATCAGTGTGGCACATCACCTGCAGTAGATATACACATTTTGGGGCTTTTCCACCAAGCATGGACCACAGTTCAGACTGTAGACCACCCTCTCTCCCACATAGTTCTGCATGATACATGATGGTATAAAAGGGTCTATATCCTCCATTACAATGTCACCAAGGACAATTCCCAAGTCCCAAAAAAGTCCCCGTATTACAACTGCCCTTCCCTCTCCCTGCCCCCAAAGCGTCCAGTGGCCACTCGCTCCACATAATTTTGTAGTTTCTTCCATTGCGTGAATCACGAGTCTATAACAGGACACCAGCAAGCCCACTCTAGTCCATAGCTCTTCCCCCAATCCCGAGGAGTCTGGGATGGCCTATGGTTTTTAAAATTTTTATTCTAGTGACCTATATACAACCTAAACTTTCCTCTTTAACCACACTCAAGTAAAAAAATTCAGTGGAGTTAGTTACATTCACAGTGTTTTTCTACTATCAACCACCATCCATTACCAACCCTTTTTCTGTCAACCTAAACAGAAACTCTATCAATTAAGTAATAACCCCCTAGTCCCTACCCCTACTCCAGCCCCTGGTAACTTGTGTTTTAGTTTCTGACTCTAGGAATTTTGCTCACTACTTTATTTCCAGGGTTTAGAAGAGTGCCTGGCAGTACTCAGTAAATATCTGAAGAATAAATGAGACCAGTTAGGAAGATACTGAACTGATCCATTTGAAAGATGGTGCTTAAACCTGATCAGTGGTCTGAGGATGGAGAGTAGTTAGAGATATTGAGACAATTTGGAGGTAGGATTTGGGATTACGGAGAACAGCTTGAATATCAACTAAAATCGGTTTAATCATTTATCTCAGCACCAAGGACAGAGAATTCAACAGCTAGGTTACAAAGGTAGGGAAGGTTGGCTGACTTGATTGAGATTCTTTGTTTTCCATCCTGGGGCTCTATTAGGAGCATCTTCTTCCAGGAACTCTGGCCTGGGTAAGCTCATGACACTGTGGCTTTTCATGTAGCTGCCTAATGGAATTATTATTGCATTTGTTGCAGTTCTGGATAGAAGAGCTGCCATCAGAGTTTCTGTCTGACATATTTTTCCATTTAAAATGGAGAGGGACACTGTTAAAACAAAACATTGCCCCTGGATGTGTCCAAAACTCAACCTTCTATCCTGCACAGTTACCCTCAGGTATCCAGGCAGAGGTTTCCTCAAGTCTAGTCTGTTCATAGGCAAACTATTGTTTATTCTCTAGCTTTTATCCATTGTTTTGGTTTTTATGTTTTTCAGGGTGATTTTGGACTGGTCATTACTCTTATGGTTTAGGGGTCTAGAGATGGTGTATTAGTCAGGCCCTTAGTTGCAAGTAACAGAAACAAACTTTGGCTAATTTAACCAGCAAAAGGACTTTTTAAAAGGATATTGAGTAGCTTACACCATCTCTGGAGATTCTGGGGAACAAAGCTTGGAGCCTGTTCAGCCAGTGTGAAGCTTCCAGGTTCTACAGGGGTGTAGGAGCTTTGGATCAGATTGCCTGGGCTTTGAATTCTAGTTTCATCTATTACTGTGTGATCTTGGGTCAATTACTCTGAGTCTCAGTCCTTATCTGTAAAATGGAGATAAATCATCTTGTGCAGATTTTTAATCATTTGAGATAATCCACGTAAAGCATTCAACATAAATTGTGACACCTAAATAGAAAATGCTTAATAAATGGTACTTATTAATATGGCTTATAAAAATCTTTATTTATGGCTCTTGTTCTTAATACACAATCAGACAAGTAGACCTTTTTAATTTCTTTTTTTGCATCTCTCTTAAAGAAAGAAAGAAAATTAAGTTGCTTCTTTGATACATGTTTTCAATCAATTTCCCTTGGGGTTGGAAATTTTGAACAAACAAAAAAAGCTTCCTTGCTGATTAGAGAGTGAAACCACCCTGATATCCTCTTTAGATTGGGGACAGCTTTAGTGCTTTAGTTTTTAAGTACAAGTCCACACCGTGAAAACATGAAAGGGTCAGGCTGCTGAAGGTGATGTTTGAATGAAGGAAATCAGATAGGTTGT
>PVKH010036727.1:0-11550 GCA_004027955.1 Chaetophractus vellerosus | reverse complement strand
GTCTCTTCCTGGTTATCTGATCTTCTGGCAATGTGTTCATTACTGTCACTAGGACTTTCTTGTATCCTGGTCCCTCTAGGATGCTCTTGATCTGGGGGATCAGTAGCTTCCTGAACCACAATGTTTTGCTCAGCTCCAGCATTAGGCTGTGGAACTGGCTCAGGTCCCAATCCTGGAAGCTGGAAGGAGTTTTTAAGGTGGCAGTGGCACAGAGAGCAGGTCTCCTGAACATACAGCCACTTCTTAAGACAGCCTGCATGGAAGAAATGACTGCAAGGTGTGATCACAGCAGATTTCATGTCCTGGTAACATATAGCACAAAATCATTGTGTTTCTCAAGCTGCTTTTTTGTAGCAAATGGGTAATGATTTAATCTTATTAACAGCATCCCTGTGGAGAAGAAAATTCTCACCCCAGCTAATCCTGAAGCCACACTTTATAGTAGGAATGGATGAAGATGATCATTGAACCCATCACTGTCCATTCTCCAAAGACAGTCTCTGAGACTCCATATGCCACCACACAGAGGGCCACAAGAAACTCCAGCAGACGGTAAGTGCCATTCACATAGTAGATAACATCATCCATGTTTTCCACTGGTTCTTTTCTGAATTCCTCAACCATAATAAGACATAAATAAAAAGTGTTCCCAGAACCTGAAGAGAAGTGAGGATGCTGCTGGAGATAATGATAAGCAGTCAAAAATCCATGTGGAAAAACTGACAAGTCATATAAGCCATATAAGCAGGGAATACCAGTAAAAGTAAACAAAGGCTCACAGCACAGAAGTGTTTCCATAAACTCTTGTCTCTAGATGCTTCCAGTGACAAAACAATAGAATCTGCAATCTCTAACGTAGATTGGAGAATAGACGCCACCACAATGAAAAGGATAATACTGAGCAGGAATGCCCAGTGAACAACCTGTAGTTCTATCAGACCAGTCTGCATTGCCAGGATTAACAGCGTAACTCCTTCTGTCATGCCCCGATTCATGGCAGGATCATTCATGAAAGCACGATAACCCTGCAAGGAAAACTTGCAGAGTGTCAGAACACCCAAGGCAACAAAAGAAACTGTGAAGACAAACTCCAAAAGGGAATAAGTAGTGCTGCAACATTCAGCAATACTTGTCAGAAAAAGGAAAAGAAGCCTCTTACCTGATGCAGGCTGATCTCTAGTATTGAAATAGGAGTAAATCTGAAGAGCAAATCAGACAAGTCAGAAAACCATGAAAAGAACAGGAACTACCAGTTGATTCCACAGGGACATTCCCAAGGCTAGAAGGCCATATACCTCCACTACCTGAACCAATTCTCTGTATGCAGACTTAGCAAGGTTATAAGGTACTAAAAGATTAGACCCGAGAAAACAGAGAACTTCCAATGTAGTAAAAATCATAGCAAATTTGTTTATGATAACAATGGTCTCCAAAGGAGCAAGGCAGTGTCTTACTAGCAGAGGAAGCATGTGAGCTGAAAAGAGCCAAATCTGCTTCCTTTTCATGACACAGGAGCATAGCATACACACCATCAACTGACCTATTAAGCCTGTGGTAAACGGATTCATTGAGAGAGGTTCTAAATACATTGGTCCTTCATAGGCCGACTCCAGTTCACTCCCAACATAGTCTCTGGAGATTTGATGTCCAGCATAGAGGAGTAGAGCAGTCAAAAAATATAAATAAAGCTGAACCAGATGCTGCCTGGGCAAGGTTAGTAACACAACACCTAAGATATAACTTGGTACTCTTTCAGAGCTGTAAGGGGTTCTCAGGGCTAAGTTTGGAACCCAGAAATTCCTTCTACATAATGCATATTAAGAGACAAATACTTATACTGGAAAAGAGGGTTATTTTTGAGGCTACTTCTTTGGATCTGCTGGAAAAAGGAACTGACATCTCATTTGTACAGGACATCCAAAAGCATGATGTTTGGCACCCTCAGGAACACATTTAACACTGCCTCTAGTTTCTACTTTGCAGCCTTGTTTTGTTTTGTTTTTCTTGGTTCAGACCTCAGGCTGTGGCGTTGTTCCCTGGGTGGTAGCGCTGCCAGCGGGCTGCTCCACTCTCCCGCTCTCTCTCCTGCCCTCCGGTTCTCTTTGGGCGGCGGCGGGGTATGAAAGGCTCCTCTTACAGCGTTGGCTCCTCCGCGCCGTTGCTGTGATGGGAGGCGGTGTCAGCGGCGGCGGTAGCGGACCAGCCTTTGTGGTCACCATCTTCCGCAGCAGCGGGCGCGCGCCGACCGCCGCTCAGAGACCAAGCCTCTCAGCAGCCGGCAGCGACAGCGGGAGCAGCAGCAGCCCTGGCCTCCTAGGCTCGCTCCTCCCGCCCCAGACACTCTCGTAACAGCTTTATTGCGATAGTTTTCAGATACCATACAGTTCACCCCTTTAAAGTGTACAATATACTGGTTTTTAGTCTATGAGAAGAGTTGTGCAATCATCACCACAATTTCAGAATATTTTCATCACTCCCCAAGGTGCCCAACCCCATTTAGCCATGAGTCTCCATGATGCCCTCTTTTTAGCCTCTGACAACGACTGATATACTTTCTATTTCTATGGACTGTCTATTCTGGGTGTTTAATATAAATAGACTCATACAATATGTGATTTTTTTTTGTAATTGGATTTCACTTGCATGTTTTAAAGTTTAGTCCACATTGTGTTTTGTATCAGTATTTCATTCCTTTTTATTGCTGAAAAATTTCCCTTGAATGTTTATACCACATTTTGTTTAACAATTCACAAGTTGATGGATCAATAATTAATTTTAATTGGATTAAATAAAATTATTAGAAATGTTCTCAAACAATTTCCACATTTGTAAAATGGGAACCATATTTAATATAAATTTAATAGGTTCTTGTTTTCCAGGTGCTTATATTATAGAATAGGAAACATGCAACATGTACAAAAATAATTACTATATAAGGCAGAAAGCTGTAAACCCCCATAGAAAGGTATCAGAAAAGTGCTTTGCAAATTTAGAGATAAGAAAGTTGACATCTAATGGAGGTCAGGAGAGACTTCCTGGAGGAGGTGGCATTTATCAGATAACCATGTTTGAATATTCAAAAATAAGAGTCTAGGTAAAATAAATAAACTACCCAAGGACCCTCTGCCCACTCCAAAACTTATTGGCTTGAAAGAACAATCATTTTATTTGCTCTCATTGTTCATCCTGTGTGTTGACTTGGGCTCATTGAGCAGCTTGGTGCTGGTCTCACTTGGGGTCATTCATGCTTTTGAAGTTAATTTGCACCTGAAGCTGGAGTTACCTGGAGGCTCAATGGGGATTCTGGAACAGCTCAATCTCTTGCCCTCTCCAGAACTCTTGGCCTCCCCTTTGCCCATGGCTTCTTATGTGATCTTGTCAAATGGTCTTTGTAGGAGAGAGGTTAGAATTCTTCAATGTGGCCCAGGGCTCATACCATCTTCCAAAAGGGAGGAAACAGAAGAGGGAGAAACATTGTTCTGGGGTCCCATTGTGTGGTTTCAATGTTTTGGGTAATGCATATTCCAGGTATAGCATATTCAAGGGGAGGGAAAATAAATTCTAACTCTTAATGAGGGTAGTACAAAGACTTTGTGACCATTTTCAGTCTACCATAGAGCTGAAAACATAGAAGAGATCCTGAAAAGCAGCAAATATTTCTGTTTGACTGATTAGACAAAGATCTAGGGCAAGGATTGATAAATTGTGGTATGTGGCCTAAAATTGGCCTGTCAACTCTTTTATTAAATAAAGTGTTTTTGTAACATAGCCGTGCTCACCCATGTATGTATTGTTTATGATTGCTTTCAAGCATCAATCACACAGTAAAGTAGTTGCAAAGAGAACATATGGCACACAAAGTCATAAAATATTTACTACCTGGCCTTTTACAGAGAACATATGCCAGCCTCAGGTCAAGGAAATTATTTTGGAGAGGTCAAATGCAATCAAATTATGTGGGGCAGTTGTTCTCACCAAGCAAGTGCTTCAGAAGTATCCCTACCATTTATAAAAACTATACATGATCAGGGTGGGGATGAGATTATCTGCATTTTTAACAAACTCCTCAAGGAATCCTGATGCATGCTCATGTTTTGGGACCTGGAATTCTAAGCTAAGAATATTCTGAGTAGAAGTGGACATAATCAGAACAGTAAACATGGCAGAGACTGGAGGAAGGGAGGTTAGTTAGGAGACTTTTGGGAAAGATTAGACAAGAGTAAATGCAGGCCTTAATTGAGAGAAGAGCAAAACATGGCCAAAAGAGCCAGAGAGACTTGGTAAAATAAAGTAAGCAAAAAATCAAAGATAGCTGATGATTGGGGAATTTGTCATAGATGCCCGTGTCTTATGTTGTGTTTTTCTTTTCTGTGGGTGTGCCATGATTAAATTAACTTTCTCAGTGATGTTATATATCCTAAACTAAAAAAAATAAACAACCTCAACAAATAAAATATACCTAAAAATTTTTATACCATGTTCAAGTGGGTATTTTTCCCTCAGGTATACAAGGATGGTTCAACGTAAGAAAATCAATCAATGTAATACAACACATTAACTGATTGAAGGGAAAAAAAAGTACATGATCACCTCTATCAATGCAGAAAAGGCATTTGACACAGCACAGCACTTTTTCTTGATAGAACCATTCTGAAAGATAAGAATAGAAGGAAATTCTATCAACGTGATAAAGGGCATATATGAAAAATCCACAGCTAGCATCATAGTCAGCAGTGATAGCTAAAGGCTTTCCCACTAAGTTTTGGAACAAGACAAGAATGTCCACTGTCTTTTTCTTATACACTCTGTTTTTAAAATATTTTTTATTTGTTTTTAAATATACTTAGAGTAGATAAAATGTTACATAAAAAAACATAAGGGATTTCCATATGCCCCATTCCCCACCCCTCACTTTTTCCCCACATTAACAGCTTCTTTCACTAGTGTGCTGCATTCATTGCAATTGTTGAACACCTTTTGGAGAATTGCCACTAAGCATGGACTATAGCTTAGATTATAGTTTACACTCTCTCCCAGTTATATCTGTAGGTTTTGGCGAGATATACAATGACCTGTATCTGTCATTGCAATGTTACTCAGGTCAATTCCAAGCCCTGAACATGCCTTCATATTGCAACTCTATTTCCCCTCTCCCTGACTACAGCACCTCCAGGGGCCAATGTCTCCACATCAATGATATAATTTTTTCCATTGCTAGAATCACAATAAGACTATCTTATACAAACTTATACAGCATTGTGTTATAAATTCTTGCTAGAACAGTTAGGCAAGAAAAAGAAATTAAGATATCTAAATTAGAAAGAAAGAAGTAAACTTTTACTATTGGTAAATGACAGGATCCTATATGCAGAAAAACTTACAAAAAACTACTAGCACTGACAAATGAGTTCAATAAAGTTGTGGGATATAAGATCAACATACAAAAAGCAGAAATAATTCCATATCATAGAAATGATTAATATGATGAGACAATCAAGAAAAAAATCCCATTTACAATAGCAACTAAAAGAATCAAATATCCACGAATAAACTTAACTAAAGGTGTGGATTTTACACGCAAAACTCAACAGCATTGCTAAAATAAATCAAATATGATTTAAAGAAATGGAAGAATATTCCATGGTCATGGATTGGAAAACTAACGTTAAGATGTCAATTCTACCCAAATAGATTTTCAGATTCAATAATATCCCAATAAAAATTCCAACAACATCTTTTACAGAAATAGAAATTCAATTATCAAATTTATTTGAAAGGATAAGGGACCCCGAATAGGCAAAAACGTCTTGAACAATAAAAATAAACTTGGAGGAATCACACTATATGACTTCAAAATATAATACAAACATACAGTGGTCAAAACATCATGGCATTGGCACCAGGATAGTCATATTGACTAATGGAACGAAACTGAGAGTTCAGAAATAGAACCACACTTCTATGGCCAACTCATATTTGACAAGGCGGCCCTGTAGACTAAATTGGGACACAAAACGGGTAAGAGACTGCAACAGTTTCTAAAGAAATACAAATGGCTTAAAAGCACATGAAAAGAATCTTCACATCACTAGCTATTAGGGAAATGCAAATCAAAAGTACAATGAGATATTTTAACCCTGCTAGGCTGACTGCTATTTAAAAAACACAGAAAACTATATGTGTTGGAGAGGATGTGGAGAAATTGGAAAAGTCATTTACTGGTGGCTAGAATGTAGAATGGTTCAGCCACTGTGTGAGGTGGTATTTCAGTTCCTCAGGAAGCTAAATATAGTATTGTCATATTATCTGACAATTCCATTACTAGGTACATACTGAGAAGAAATGAAAGCAGGAACATGAGTAGATACATGAACACCAATTTTCATAGCGGCATAATTCACAATTGCCAAAAGATGGAAGCAACCCAACTGTCCATAAAGAGAAGAATGGGTAAACAAAAGGTGGTATGTACATGCAATGGAATATTATTCAGATATAAGTATGAATGAAGCCATGACACATGCTACAATATGATTAAACCTCATGGACCTTTTGTTGAGTGATATAAGCTAGTCATTAAAGGACAGATATTGCATGATCTTACTGATATAAAGTAAAGATAGTGAGCAGACTCATAGAATTAGTGTCTGGAAGATAGGAGTAAGTAAGGGATTAGAGATTGGTTAGATAATGCTTAACTTGGATAGAATTTATAAGTTTGATGAAATTGGTTTGGCAATGGATGGGGGTGATGGTGGCAAAGTGATATGAGTGTAATATAAGGCACTGAAATGTGAGTGTGAATGGGTTTAAATGTGAAGGTCTGAGCCATTCACGATGCTGAAGGAACACAAGGGGATAAAACAGCTGACTAACTCAGTGAACTCTAGGGTGGGCAAAGATGGTGATTATGAATACAATTATAAGCATGTTCTTTCAGGGTCTATAACAAAAGTAGTTCAGTCACATAGGGTATAAATACTGGTGTGATATTTGGGGAAAATGCACCTAAAACAAAATTCTATGGGCTATGAATGTGTTTGTGTTGTCATAGGTAGATTTTCTTGATAGAGGCCCAAAGAGTAGCCAACCAAATATTAAACTTCCATCCTGGGGTGTCCTGATTTTTCTCAAAGAAAATAGCAAAATTCTCTGTTATACATATAGAGAGTTCTTAATAAAATAAAACAATCCAGTAGGCCATGCTCTCAATCTTCACTCATGTACTTACTAACTTTACTACTGTAAAAATGAAAATTTGCCTAATTATAATTATCACTTTAGAGTTAACTACTGAAAACCTCCTTGTTGCTCAACTGTGGCCTCTATCTAAACCTAACTCAGAAATATGCACACCTCATTCCCTCAATGTGGGGCATGTCTCCCAGGGATGAGGCTCTGGAGCACTGAGGGATTATTACTAAGCACAAACCAATGATGCATTTGTATTAAAAAATACCTTAAACAGAAGTGGGAAACTTTAAATAAAAGAGTTTGTATGGCTAAGAGATTTCAAAGTGAGTCAGGTGGTCCTTCTGGAGGTTACAGTTATGCAGGACTCAGGTAGTTTTCACTAACTGCCAAAGTGAACAAAGCCTCAAACAAAAGGGCTTTCAAGACTCTAGGAATGTTTAGACATTATAGGCAAAGCACACACCCTCATGAAATCAACACCCATTCAGTGGGCCCTTTTGGAGAATTTATGATATTATTTCCCCAAATAACAGTTATACTCAGTTATAATTTTCCTACTCATGATCCTTTTAACCTTTTATTTAAAACTATACTTATAATTATACCCTTTAAATATACATTTCATAGACTTACATCTTCAATCTGTTCATATGCCATTTGAGCATATGTCAGCACACTTGTGTACAACCACACTCCAGTTCTTTGGACTTGCCCAGGACAACTAACAGAATGAAAATGATGGACAAGTCTTATCCAAAAATAAACAAGAGTTTATACAACTGCAAGCAAAATAGTTTTTCCATCTATCTTAAAATATCAAAGCCCCATCTCAACCTGGAACAGAGTGGATATTATCCCAAATTCCATTAGATTTAGGTAGGAAAATACATAAGGGGGGAGTGTAACTATGGACCAAAGCATAAACCATAATGTAAACTATAGACCTTTGTTAGTATCAGTGCTTCTATATTGTTTATTAATTGCAACAAATATACCACACTAATGTAATATGTTAATAAGGGAAAACATGATTATAGTTAGGGGGGGAGTTATATAAGAATCCCCTATGTATTTTATGTAAAATTTCTGTAATCTAAAACTTTTATAAAAGTTGATTCTTACAGAAGAAAAATGTTGTTACATACCAAAAAAAATCATAGAATAATACTGGCATGTATAATTACACAAATGGTTACATTGACTAGATAGCTTTACTTATTCTGCTTTGAACCACTGTCTCTTGCCCTTTTCTTTCAGTATGAAGAACTCACTTTAGCATTTCTTATAGCACAGGTCTAGTGGTGATAAAATTTGTCAGCTTTTGGTTACCTGGGATTGTTTAAAATCTGCCTCCTTTTTAAAGATTTTTAAAAATTTTTATAGTATTTTAAAAAATTTAATGTGTTTTATTTAGTTTCTTTTAATTTTTTAAAAATAATTTTTTAAAGATACTTAGATTACATAAATGTTACACAAAAATTATAGGGATTTGCATATGCTGCACCTCCCACACCTCCCACAACCTCCCACAAAAACATCCTTCATTAGTGTGCCACATCACCTGCAAAAGATATACACATCTTGGGGCTTTGCCACTAAGCATGGACCATAGTTCCCATTGTACACCACACTCCCACACAGTCCTGCATGTTAAATGATTATATAAAATCGCCTATATCTGTCATTGCAATGTCACTCAGGATAATTCCTGAGTCCCAAAAAAGCCCGTGTATTACAACTGCTTTTCCCTCTCCCTGTCCACAATGTGTCCAGTGGCCAGTGGCTCCATATTAATGTTGTAATTACTTCCATTGCATGAATCGCAATATATCTATAACTGAATACCAGCATGTCCACTCTAGTCCATAGCTCTTCCCCCAATCTTGAGGGGTCTGAGATGGTGATGTCCACTCCTCCTCCAAGTGAGAGGGGGCTTATATCCCATGGATAAGATGGATGGGAATACCCTGCCTGCAGCTGCAGACTCTCTCCATTCCCTGGGATAGCCTTTGCCCATCATCATCACACCACCAGCTGTCCTGGCTGAGCCCATTGAGCTGTAGACTAAGGGGGACAGCTCCAACGAGATTCCAGACCCAGCTGGAACATGGACAGCCCAAAGACTGCAGTGTCTGGAAGTACATCTACAAACTCTGCTACCACATATATGTTTGAAAAGAAGGGACAGATGGGCCATGTGCAAGGAAGACATATTTGGGTCCAACTCTGTCACTCTCAGGAACAAGGATTCCAAAGTAGGGCCAACTGATAAGCACCAAACTCTGAGGCCATGCACCCTTATATAGGACCTGGGTGTCTTCAGAGCCCTCAGGAGCCTCTCTGTTTGGAGTGATTTCCATGTTGGAAGCCTATGAGGTCCTATTGAGATATGCATAAGTGCTATCTCTGGGATGACCTCCCGACTCACTTTGATGTCTCTTAGCCCTATGAACACATTGTCTTTACCCTTTTATTTGAGGTCTTTTTTCCAGTTGTATTTCCCCTTGGCACTTGTTAGTAATCCCTCCTTACCAGGGAAGCTCATCCCTGGGAATCATGTCACACACTGGCAGAAGGTAATACATTCATATGCTCAGTTTGGCTTACAGACAGGCCACATTTGAGAAACAGGGAGGTTCTCATAAGGCTAGTCATCAATAACAAGAGCCATTAGTGGATCATCCTCCTTTGCCAGACACTGTCCCTGCACTTGAGAGACTGTTGTTACTCCCTTGGAGAATAAGGCAGAGCTCTCCAGGATGGGAATTGAGTATTCTTTCATTTATTGAGTGATTCTCCACCTTCTGTGACCATGTCCCGTGAGGAATTGAACAATTTTATATACATTTTATGTATGCTCAGTTGAACTTCCTCCCATGCAGCCCCCATCCCTGACACTTCCCTCCAACAATCCTCTCCCACCCCAGTTGTAAACCTTCTGTGATCCAAAACTTCTTTAAAGATGAAGCCAATAAAATAGCCAAAAACAATTAATAGGAAAATGAAATTATAGTGCTGTTTCAATGTAAGAGATAAAATACATGAAAACTTAAAAAAAAACTTAAACTAAAAAAATTAAAATATTGGGTTATTCAATAAATGAGAAATTTCTTTTAATTTAAAAATATTTTTTAACATTTTGCCTTTTATCATGGCAATAACTGGTGTGCATTCTATACCATGGCACCTTCCCCCTCTCACTCCCCAGTATCTCACTAATTTTCATTTAATTTTCAAAGAAGTTTTAGTCACAGCAAAGTCACACACAGAAGACTCTTCTTAGTTGGTAGGTTTTTGATGACCAAATCTATCTCTTTACTTGCAATTGGACTATTGAGTTCATCGATTTCTTCTTTCATCAGTGCAGGCTGCTTGTGGGTTTCTAGGAATTTGTCCATTTCTTCTAAATTATTCTTGTTAGCATATAATTTTTCAAAGTAACCTCTTATGATGTTCTTTATTTCGGTGGGGTCAGTAGTGATATCCTTTTCTTCATTCCTTATTTTGTATATTTGCATTTGCTCTCTCTTTTTCTTTGTTAGTCTAGCTAAGGCTTTCTCAAATTTATTGATCTTCTCAAAGAACCAGCTTCTGGTTTTGTTTATTTTTTCTAATACTTTCTTATTTTCTATTTCATTTAGCTCTGCTTTGATCTTAGTTATTTCTTTTTTTCTGCTTCCTTTGGGATTAGTTTGTTGTTGTTTTTCCAATCCTTTCAGGTGTGCAGTTAATACTTCAATTTTAGCTCTTTCTTCTTTTTTAATATATGCATTTAGAGCTATAAATTTCCCTCTCAGTACTTCTTTGGCCGCATCCCATAGGTTTTGATATGTTGCGTTGTCATTTTCATTCGATTTGAGATAGTTACTGATTTCCTTTGAGATTTCCTCTTTGACCCACTGTTTGTCGAAGAGTGTGTTGTTTAATTTCCATATCTTCATACCTGATCTTGTTCTCTGCCCCTTAGTGATTTCCAAGTTCATTCCATTGTGGTCGAAGAAATTGCTTTGTATAATCTCAATCATTCTGAACTCATTGAGAGTTGTTCTGTGGCCTAGCATGTGGTCTATCTTGGAGTATGATCCATGTGCACTCGAGAAGAATGTATATCCCGCTGTATTAGGATGCAGCATTCTGTATATTATCTATTAGGTCCAGATCTTCTAATGTATTATTCAGGTTCTTTGTTTCTTTACTGATTCTCTGTCTAGATGTTCTGTCTAATGGTGATAATGGTGTATTGAAGTCCCCCACTAAAATTGTGGAAGCTTTTATTTCTCCACTTAATTTTTCCAGTTTTTGCCTCACATATTTGGAGGCACCCTGATTAGGTGCATAAATGTTTATGATTGTTCT
>PVKH010036726.1:0-11553 GCA_004027955.1 Chaetophractus vellerosus | reverse complement strand
ATAACTCTTAATAATTTACTTAGAAGTTTAGTACTAAGAGGCCCTTCGACATATGGCAATCTATGGTCTTGCAATGTCACTTGCATGCAAGAATTTAAGAAACTCATTTTAGGATCAGTGCTCCACCACTCAGGAGGGCAATCTATGTCTCAGAATCACTATGAGTTTAGAAGATTTTTTAAAAATAACTTTCTTTCATGGTAAAGTATAGATAACTCAAATTTTCCCATTTTAACCACTATCAAGTGTACAATTCAGCAGAGCTAATTACATTCACAATGTTGTGCTACCATCACCTCCATCCATTACCAAAAAATTTTTTATCACCACAAACAGAAGGAAGTATTAGGCAATAACTTCCTTCCCCCCACCAATCCCCTGTAACATCTTATCTACTTTCTGTTTCTATTAATTTGCTTATTTTAGATATTTCATGTAAGTAGAATCATACAATATTTGTCCGTTCGTTGTGTTTGGCTTATTTCACTCAACATAAATGATATAAAGGTTCATCCATGTTGTAGCAAGTATCAGAACTTCATTCCTTTTAATAGTTTAATATAATGTTGTATGTATACAGCACATTTTGTTTATCCATTCACCTGCTGATGGGCACATGGGTTGCTTCCACCTTTTGACTACAGTGAATAATGCTGCTATGAACATTGGTGTACAAGTATCTGGTTAAGTCCCTGCTTTTAATTCCTTTGGATAAACACCTAGGAGTAGGATTGCCAGGTGTATGTTCAGCTTTTTGAGGATCTGCCAAAATGTTTTCCATAGAAACTGCACCATTTTATAGGAGATTCTTGATCAATGTAAAGTGAGGAAATAAGAAAGAACCTGATTCACTGGTTCACCCAGTTCCTCTAAAGCCACTCTGACAGAGGCCAGAGAGCAGTGTAAGAAGGCTTCTTCTGGAGAAGTATGCAAAAATCCAGAAAGTTTTTCTCAAATTTCTTTTGCTCTTTCCTCCTTTTCCATCTTGTTCTCTCTGCTCAAGGTCTAAGAACTGATAAGAACAGAAGACTGTGTGTGGAGGACATCCCATTCCAGCCTTCTGGTGATTTTTTCATTTTCTTTGCTCTTTAACAACCTATCTCTAACCTCTGAGAAATAACTTTCCTTTTCAATCACTATCCATTCATATTTCACAGGAAATAAGAGGAAGCTTTAGAATTTTAAAAACAGAAGATGTTGGAACCTCTTTAATATCCTCCATCTTCAGAGAATTAGTGGTTATGAGAAAATTCCTAACTATGCCCAAGACAAAAGCCTAGGAATCCTAACCACTAGGCAGGCAAACTGATGCCTGAGCCTTTGGAGTGTTTAATAACAAGCAGAGATTTATGTATTGGGGTGAAGAATTTTAATTCCAACATCTGAAAGGGCTTTGTATAACCTCTACCCTTTAAAGATGGTTTGGCTCATCAGATGTCATCAGGCCCTGACAATTTACAAGTCTTTCGCCAGGGGGAAGAGGATAACAGCAACAGTAGCAAGCAGTCTGGAGTCCTCATGATCTAAAGGGCACCAAGCGGACAATGGGCAGAGGTTCTGGCTGCATGGCCAGGCTCCAAGGCTAATTAGGGGTGCCGGACTTCAGAGCCTTGGTACCCTTGAAACCTGAGATCTGTCTTCTGGTCACATTCCTGCTACTGTCTTCTCTACTCTGAGCAGCCTCTTCCAGCTTCTCAAAATTTTCTAACTCTCTTCCCATCTGTGATGGTTAGGCTAATGTGTCAACTCGGCCAGGTAATTGTGTCCAGGTATTAGGGCCAGCAAGCACTGGGCTAATTGTAATACAAGAGCATTTATGGACTTTGATCACCAATGAGTTTACTGCATGGATGGCTGATTACATCAATCAGGGAAATTGGATCAAGAATGGATGATGCTTTTATCCATTCAGTTGACTGCCATAAAAGGGAACTGATTTCAACATTCAGAGAGAATTTCCCAGGTCGTCGTTTGACAGCTAATTTCTCCCAGAAACTCATCAAGGACCCTTCATCGGTCTTTCATCGGAGCCCCTGGCTTGCAGTCTGCCTGCAGAACCTGGACTTGTGCATCCCCACGGTCACGTGAGAGACTGTTATAAAATCTTATATTTTTTAACAGATATCTCCTGTTGATTCTGTTTCCCGAGAGAACCCTGACTAGAACACCATCCTAACTAGCTCTTTGACAAGGTGCTGCTCTTCACCTGACATCTGAGACTAGGCTTAGGCTGACTACGAACTTTCTCAGTGGAATTATCATTCTCTCTTTTTCCTCAAACTCTGGAGAGAAGATTATGTCCCCTTGCAAAACTGGAGTAAATATTTGGGGGGTTAAAGGAATTCCCCAGATTTCCCCAAATCACAGAAGGATGGTTACTTCCTTAAAGTCTGCTCCATAGTGAATGGTTGAAAGGTGAGAATTCAATCATGAAAATCATTACTGGCTACCTCCACCTGTCTATCAAAAGATTTCTGCAAATAATTGATTTCTTTTTTTTTTTATTTTAGGGAAGAAACTGGGCCAATCCAGAAGTGCCTCTGTCCTGTCTTTTCTTCTACTCTACAGAGAACTGCCTGGGCAAGCTGCCTAAGTTAGCTGTGCCTCAATTTTCCTCATCTATAAAATGAGTGTGATAATAATAGCAGCATTTTTCTAGGAGAATTATATTTAACAGTATGGGCAAAAAGATATTTAGGAGAGTGCTTCACACCCAGAAATCACTATTGGGCCTTCTTCCTGCTCAACTCTGAGCCTCTGGGTGTGAAGAATTGAGAGGTAGCTTTGGAATACTGCCAGTAAGTGAGGTTTTTGAGTTTTGTTTGCTTGTTTTTAAATAGAAAAGATAATAATTAAGTAGGATGGCATCCTTTCTCACTTTGAATATTTCAGGGCCCACATGGCAGTGGTTTTTCTCCAGAAAACCCCCTTTGGCCTTGAATTGGTTCCTCCAGCACCGGAGGCCTCCACAGTGTAACATTTCCTTCCTCAGTCTTCCAGAGCATTTTAATTGTCTAGCTTAGTTCACCGTGTACTTCTACATATTAATGTTGGTTTGTGTCCCATGTCAACCATTACCCCAATTTAAGAACCAAATTCTCTCAAAGCACAAAATATTTAGATGAAGAAAAATTAGAAAAAGGAAAAGAAAAGGCTTAAGGACATGGTTAGGCTGCTACTGTAAATTTAACTTGCAAAATCCTGGTAAAATAGCACACGTTTTAGTCATGGCTGTTTTGGCTAGTACAGAGCACACTTTACAATTACTGTAACATTACAAATACGTGTGTCTGTGTCTCTATCTGCTGCCTGAAATCCCCAAAATGATCTTTTTGTGTCCCCAGAAGCCAGCAGACAAATTCCAGGTATATGTTAACCTCTGAGGTTCTTTGCTCACCGAGAACAGGAACTCTCTGAGGCGCCCTCAAATCGTCTGGAGGGCTGAGCAGGGACTTCGTGGAATGCACACGCCAACAGGGGCGACGAGGTTCACGTGGCGCTCCAGACCAGAGACTGGCGCCAGAGAAGCCTCCACATGCGCCTGCGTGGATTCGCTCTGATTTCAGTCACCAAGCGGCTCATTCTATCTGCTTCTCCCCGAGATGTCTAGTTAAAATAGTACCAACACTTTCACACACACTTTGCCTCAGCGTCTGGTCACGGAACACGTGACCTGACTGCCAAGGGGGTTGTGGGCGGGAAAGAGTGCGCATGCGTTTGCGCATGCGTATGCGCATGCTATGTCTGGTAAGGTGGGACTCCCGGAGTGGAGTAGAGCAGCAGTCCCCGCGTTCTTTCAGTGGCTCCTAATAAACGCCACCGCTTTCAAACAGGGCCCCAACAGGGCCCTCTTCCACTTGCTTGTGCCATAGGATTAAGTGGTAATATAGTCAGAATTTGATACAAGGTCATTTTTGTTCTCTCCTTTGCAATAAAAACCCTTGTGCTGAAACTATCAGTAGAAAGTAACAATGACCGGAACATGGAAAGTCATGTCTTTAAGAGGAGGCAGCCAATATCCCAAATTCCGTGACCCGGTCCCACTCCATGCAGCGCCATCTCTCTTGGTCCCCAAGAAATCTCTGAGCAACGTCGCACTAGTGAGAAAAGACACAGATGTGTACCGTCCCCACAGAAAGGCAATCTTCCTAAGGCACAAATCAGAGTTAGCTTAAGTTCTCCGGACCGAACACTGTATCTTTGTTTTATTTATTTATTTATTTTTCCTGGACTTTTTGGTTCAGAGTCACCTCCACTCTTAACAAGATGGAGAGAGAAGGATATCCCCAAGGAAAGAGATCCAGGAAGAAGGAGACAAGTTCCAAGGGAAGGAGGGTGAGCAGTGGATTCTAAAGGTGAGGGCCAAGAGCTAAAATGCTGTTCTACTGAGTAAAAAATCTGTTACCTCTCCGGGAAGAATCTTTGTACTCTGATATGGCAGGCAGCCATGTGGTTTATCCTTAACCCTTGACTCTTCAGGGATAAAAGAAGAGAGGGGACCATCAGCATAGGAGGCCAACCCTAGCGCTAGGCTGCATAGTCCTCTCCACAGGTGGAGAACTATCATAGCACCTGCCATATTACAATGAAGCTGGCCCTTTCCCATGGGAGCACATTAGTCTGCTCAGGCACAGAACCATCTTATACATCTTTATACCTTCAGAGCCCAGGACCTGGTATGTATAAGAAGTATTATTTGAAAAAAGCGGTACAATTTCCTCTGATACAACAGTAGAAAAAAATCATTTTTCTATTTGCCCAATTGATTAAAAATCATTAAATGGGAAGCCATATGTAACTTTGTCATACTAATCCTGTGATTATTGAGAGTAAGTGACAATCTAATATAAATAAAGCAAGAAAGATTGAGTTTCATGCTAGTACCTATACTGACAATAAGGTACAACACCAAAGTGCATCAGTTTTGTGGCTTGGTATGTTCTTCCCTTGCTAGAAGAATGTTTGAAGTTGGCTGACAGGTCAGTATCACTTGAAGACCCTCAGCAAGTTGAACTTGGCATTGAGGATTTTATGTCGATAGGCTGTTTCAGAATTCAAGCCCTAATACGTCAGAACAGATTGGGAAGATGGGTCCTTATGCTTTAGCTTCACTGAGGTATAAAATCCAAAATTTATCCTAGTTTGAGAGAGCTCTTTATCTTTCCCGGGCTATTTTCGTCCTCTTTCAATTTTTCTGACAAGTTGTCATAAAACAGTTACAGTTGGAGCAAATATTCCTGTAAACTGATTGTTAGCCATAACAATAGCACCAGAAAAATCTCTCAGAGGGTGATCATTGTCCTGAGTATAACACATCAAAAATAAACCTTATTTCGAATGGTTTAAAGGGAATGCAGGAAGTAAGATGGGCACAAACCAGATAGCATCATCATCACTGTCTCCACTGTTTCATCCTGACCTCAATACCTCTGCATCACCTTCCTGCTGGGTGCTCTATGGCTGTGCATTCCTGTATTCTTCTCATTATTTTGTGGTCTCTGTTTGGCTCAGAATGGCATGCGAAATGATTGCTTGTGAACCACTCTTCATTGTTAGGGAGACAATAAAAGGATGTCTGATAAGCATCTTACAACAGATTTTTCTCTAGCTGAAGCATATTGGCGGCACAATTTTCCAAATTTGCATTCTACCTGTGGCTCCAAGGAGCTTACCGAGACTCCTTGCCAAGAGAGGACATTGTTCCTCATTTCTAGAGGTAGCAAGCACTTACTGGATTGTGTGCAGATATTGTCTTAGAGCTGACTAATTCTCACACTACTAACTGGCAACTATAAATCTCTGGTTGTTCAAAGGGCTTTTGAACTTTCCAAATGTTTCAGGAAAACTGCTTAATTGAGAAGCACATGAAGAGGTACAATGCAGCCTGTATTCAAGAAGGGACAGATTTCAATAAACATATTTGAAAAATCCAGATTTTTTTTCAAAAGATTATTGAAAATGATGGTTTGCTTATGGAAGAGTCACAAAAGGAGGAAAGGAATTTTTCAGACTCTGATGAAATATTTATATTTTACTGGAAGTTTTCAAAAAAGGCTCACAGCCTACTTTCAAGGACATTCTAGAAGGTGTATTTATGTGGGCTAGAAACTACACTAGCTGGCTTTTTAATGCCAAACCTAAGATCCAATATTTCTATGCGTCCTTTAAATAAGAACATCCCACTATATTTTACATATAATTTAATGAAGGAAATTTAAACTTACTTGTAGGAATGTTTGTTGACTAAAACAAGACTATTGTTTATGTCTTTCTAATCAACAGTATTATATGTGTGCAATGTATAAGACATTATACTAAGCATTTTGGATACCTTCAAGGAGCTGAAATATCTATTAAAGAATCAAGGCACAGAAGTATGGAATATTATTTTTTAAATACCAGATGTTTGCCTAGAAGTCTTTGTAAATGATTTAGGGGTTCAGATCAAGAAGAGAACATTCCAGGCTGTGATGTTGAGGAAAGGTTTCTTCAAAGCAGTGGGATTTGATGTTTTCCTTTTTGAGGAAATTTTTTACCTGTGTTTTCCCACTGCTTCCCTTATCCTGGTTGACCACAAATCATTCCAGAATAATAGTTTTTGTTGCTTGTTCTGTCTCTCAGAAGATCACAAAAGTAAGTAGAAACATAGAGGATAACCCAGAAGTAGATTTATAGGACAGATGAAATTTAGAAAGATAAACATAACAGAGAGAAAACAAAGTTCAGTTGTTTATTGGCAACCCATATCTTCAAAAATCTTTGTAATGAGGTAGCATCTGGGTTTCATTCATAACAGTCACCAAAATAAGAAGAAACAGTAGGAGACAAATTAATGCCTCAGAAAGTCTAGATCAATTTCATCAAAGGGACAACAATTGCAGCATTTTGAAATTGTTGAGAAGAGCTAGTGTGGCTCCTTCAAACACCATTTAAATAATAAGGAAAAATTTCAGGGATGTGGACTATATTTCTGCAATTTGTAACATTTGGTAAACATAAAGTTCCTCCATTCTCTGTTCACCATATGTGCCATATTTTTTATTACCATAAAATTCCATTTACCCTTAAATAATCCAGATTCAGTGACTGAACATGACTAATATTCTGTTAAAATGAAATAGATGAACAGAATTAATTTAGCCTCTGAATTAGTCAGCCAATGGGGTGCTAATGCAAAATACCAGAAATCTTTTGGCTTTTATAAAGGGTATTTATTTCGGTTAGAAGCCCACAGTTACCAGGCCATAAAGCATAAGTCACTTCCCTCACTAAAGTCTATTGCCACGTGTTGGATCAAGATGGCTGCCGACATCTGCAAGGGTTTAGACTTCCTGGGTTCCTCTTTTCCTGGCGCTTGCTTGTCTCCGGGCTCAGTGCCTCTGCTATCTCCACAGGGTCATGTGTGGACTATAAGGCTTTCTAGGCTTTGCTTCTCTCCACAAGGCCAGCTGTAGACTATTAGGCAAATGGCTCTGTCTCTCTTCCTGGGGCTTCTGCTGTGTCTAAGAGCCATCTCTATTCCTCTGTGTCCTTCTCCTGTGTGTTCACTTCCCAGGCTCCAGCTCTGGCCTTTGCCATGTCTTTTATCTGTGAGTCCCCACCTACCAAGGGGCAGGGACTCAATGCCCTACTGACGTGGCCCAATCAAAGCCCTAATCATAATTTAATCAAGTAAAAGTGAAACCTCAGACCAGTTTACAAACATAATCCAATATCTATTTTTGGAATTCATCAATAATGTCAAACTGCTACAGTATCTTACTGTGAAAGTAAAATAGCTTCTCTAGCCCACTCACATACACTTTTGATAGATTTCTCTTTCTTGCAAATAACATGGACTATTGTTTAGAACCTGAATATTTGTTCTAAACTGGTTTTGTGATGGAATAATAGCTTTTACTTCACCTGTTTATTATTTTAAATATCTTATTAGAAAATTGATAACGTGTCTCCCATTTATTGTTCTCTAAGTAATTGGGTGTCAGAAACTTTTTTGTCTTGATGTTTTTGGCTAGGCAGAAGGAAGCAAAACCAACACACGGTAAGTAACCAACTTCATCCACTTGGGCAAAATTCAACAGTTTATAATTATTTGTAGAGCATGTACTCAGCATGGTACTCATTAATCTTTTGTATGAAAAAAAAAGTGAGCCTTGGCCCAGGCCCTCAAAGAGCTCCCAGTCTTGCTGGGAAAAGAAGAATCAGCCAAGTGACTTAATTAAACAACAAGTTCTAACGTAAGGGATTCAGAATCATAATATTTAGGTTTAAAGATACATAATTGAGGCTCAACCATCAGGAAAATGTTCAAGAGAAAGTAGGACCTGAACTGACCTTTGAGATAGATTCCATTCTGGACAGGTATTTGGAAGACAAACATTGGCAAAAGGTCATCATATTCATGGGCCAGTAAAAAATAATCACTTAATCAAACAGAAAGCAACATTAACTAAACGAAAGCAAAACCAAAACATTCTTTCTGACTGGAACAGAGATATCTTCAGGGGAATAGAGAACACAAGTTGGAACAGTAGCTCCAGTGTGGCCAGGTAAAGGTGGGCTCTGAAATTGAGGCAGGAAAGTTTACTGTGATGTAGAAAGCCCTTGACACGCATAAAATCCTTTTGAGGAACTTGCTTTATTTTAACCCATAACTTTACTTGAGCTTTTGGTGACTGCTGACGGTTGTTTTCTAGCTTAATTCTAAAACACAATAGGCGTGAACAAGTCAATCAATTGTTTGGAATTGGACAGCTTTCCTTTTAAGGAAGGTTTGTGCTTGGGGTTCTAACATTTCCATTACATGTGATTATTATAGTCAGATTAGGTGGCTATTCACTGCAATGATTGAGAGTATGGACCTTAGAGCCAGACTTCTGACCAGTGTAGAACCTTGAGGAAGTATTTTACTTCCCTATGTCTCAATTTTGTCACATTCAAAATCTGGATAATAATAATATCTACCTCATAGCATTAAATGTGTATGTATAGTATACACATTTCTATATATGAATATATACACATATACTTATGTAATATACATGCGCATATATGTAGTTTTTAGAATAATGCCTAACACAAGAAAAAGCGATCGATAGGTATTTACTATGATTAATTATTTTATAGTAGCAAATATTACACTATAATTAAAGGTATGGACATTTTACTGTGTCTACAAAGAACACCATAACTTCTATATATTATTAGATAAAAAGATTTGAGAAACACTGAGCCAAAAATAGGAGGCAATTAATGTTTTTATTCAGAAAAATGACTTGAAAATGATTTTTCAGGAAGAATGGTTAGCTCTTTTTTCTTTTTCAATTCTTCTCATTGAATGCATACATTTTACCTGAACAATCTTATCCCTCGCCATGGCCTCAGTTTTAGTAATTCTTACTTGCTGACATTTGAATTCTTATCTCCAAACCTGACCTTTTTCCTCTAGCTCCTAACCTGTATCCAATTGCCGACTAGAAATCTATTATTCAGGGAACTCACATGCAGAGTTTCTATCAAATGTAACTCTTGTGCAAATCTGGCACACTGATCAAACTCTAAAGTACTGGTTCTCAGAATGTGGTTCCCACCCGGCACCAGCAGCAGCAGCTGAGAACAGGTTCTAAATGTAAATGTTCAGGCCCCACCCAGACCTACTGAATCAGAAACTGTGGGCGCGGGCATAATCTGTGTTCTAGCAAGCCCTGCAGGAGACTCTGATGCATGCTAGAGTTTGAGAACCACTGGTCTAAAGATAAGGTTTATACTTTATTCTGTATCTGTTTGTGAATCCCTCACCCTTAACATGAAGGGTTCAGATTTTCAAGTTAAAAAGTGCATGGGTGGGGGCCGGCTGTAGCTCGATTGGTAGGGCACCAGTTTACCACATGGGAGACCCCGGGTTCGATTCCCAGGGCCTCCTTGAGCAGGCAGACCTCCTTGAGCGGGCAAAAGCCACCGTAGGCAGGGCAAAAAAGCCGCCGTGGGCAGGGCAAAGCTGCCATGGGCAGGCAAGGCCACAGCAGGGGGTGGGTCGGGTCGGGGTGGGGTGGGAGTGGGGAGACAAGCAGACACAGAAGAACTCAAAAAAATGAACACAGCAAGAACAAGCAGAAAGGGGGGGATATATAATAATTTACAAAAAGTGCATGGGTGGGAAAGGGGCAAGCCTAGAACCAGAGATAGCTACCTGGTGACAAATGAGATAAATAGATGAGGGCCTCACCTGCAGCAGGTCAGTAAGCAGGACAGTCTTACAGCTAAAGCAAGTGTTCTGGGTTCCATTCTTTCAAATGCACTATACTGTTTTTAACTCCCTCTCTCTAGTTATGTGCACTTTTTTTAAGTTACAGCTTCATATGTCCTATGTATGTATGTATGTATGTATGTATGTATTTTTAACATCCCCCCCCCCAATGGCTCCCTTGTCTGTCTGCTCATTGTCTACTCATCTTCTTTAGGAGGCACCGGGAACTCAACTTGGGACC
Organism: Chaetophractus vellerosus; assembly: GCA_004027955.1. Taxonomy (NCBI): domain Eukaryota; kingdom Metazoa; phylum Chordata; class Mammalia; order Cingulata; family Chlamyphoridae; genus Chaetophractus; species Chaetophractus vellerosus. Next base: position 1,066 of record PVKH010036726.1, on the reverse strand, counting down.
TCCCATGTGGGAGGCGAGTGCCCAACCGCTTTTGCCACATCCACTCCCTGCTGGTTGCGGTGTCTCGTAGGGGCAGTTGTAGTGTCTGCTGGTTGTGGCATCTGCTGGTTGCAGCCTTTGCTCATCTTCTTTAGGAGACACTGGGAGCCAAACCCAGGACCTCCCATGTCAGAGACGCCCAACTGCTTGAGCCACATCCGCTCCCTAGCTATGCACTCTTAATGAGCTTCAATATTTTTAGTGGAATTTTAAAAAAAATTCTAATTAAACAATTGTGAGCAGAAATCTTTTTAAGAGGTTGAGAAAAGTGTCTTATTTGCTGAATTTAAAATAATTTACCTAGATTTTCTGGATCATGAGCCTTTGTGTCAATTAAGAACAATCTTCAACCTCTAAAACTTGGCTGTAGGGCAAACTGGAAGATTGTTTATATAATTAAGGAAATGTATCCATGGAATTTTTCCAAATATATCTTAATGGGACTGGAAATATTTTTATATTTAAAGTCAGCATGAGAATTAGATTATGAGGTGAAATTAGGCTTTTAACAATATATTGTTCATATTTCTAACTTTTAAAAAATAAAGTTACAGACATCCTGGAGGCTCCTGTTTTCTGACAAAAATTGACTATTTTAGATGACAATCTTTGCAAGCCGTCTGCTAAATGATTTCCCTTTGAAACAAGAACTAAAAAACCTCTCTAACATAGGCCTAAATTAGGACATGTGATATTTCTCTCAAGAGGATAATACAGCATACAGATAATTAATATATCTTCCTATAACCAGAGGAGAAAAGAATAATCAAAGTTAGATTTCAAGTTAATCTGGAGCTTAGAGTAATTAATTTTCTAAAAGCATTTATCCTAGGGGCCCGGCTAGATAGCTCAGTGGATAAAGAGCTCGCCGGTGTACCACATGGGAGGCCCTGGGTTCGGTTCCCGGGGACCTCTCCTAGCGGGCAGACCGCCTTGAGAATGGCAAGCCGCCATGGGCGGGCCGGAGCCGCCGTCGGCAGGGCAAGAAGCTGCCACGGACATGGCAAGAGCCGCCACGGGCAGGGCA
>PVKH010036725.1:0-11551 GCA_004027955.1 Chaetophractus vellerosus | reverse complement strand
TTTCACCTTGGCTCTTCCCTATGTCTCTCTTTTGTTGCGTTATCATCTTACTGCGTGGCTCACCTGCTCGCCTTCTATTTTTATTTACCAGGAGGTCCCGGGGATCGAAGCCGGATCCCTCCATATGGGAGATGGATGCCCAACCACTTGAGCCACATCTGCCCCCCAGGAAAGGTGCTCTTTAGAAAAGGAGAATATGGGGAGCTGATGTGGCTCAAGCAGTTGAGCACCTGCTTCCCACATGGGAGGTCCTGAGGTCCTGGGTTCAGTTCCTGGTGCCTCCTAAAAACAAAACAAAAAACCAACAACAAGCAAACAAACGAATAAACCAACTCAGGGGAGCTGAGGTGGCTCAGTGGTTGAGCACCAGCTTCCCGCATATGAGGTCCTGGGTTCAATCCCCAGCCCCAATACCTAAAAAAATTTAAAAAAAGAAAAGGAGAGTAAATCACCTAGTCTCACTGTGAGTAGTTTAGGGGAGAGGCTACACCCTGAGGCTGAGATCCAGTTGGAGAATGGGTTCTGCAGGGGAAGAGGACAGAGAACACCATTGCCTGAAAAATACAGGACACCCAATTCAATTTGAATTTCAGATAAATAACAAAATTTTTTAGTATAAGTATATCCCATGCAATACTTGGGACGTACGTTAAAAAAAGTAATTTGTTGTTTATCTGAAATTCAAATTTGACTGGATATCCTGGGTCTTTATTTACCAAATCTGGCAAAACTAGAAGAGACGAGCTCATAAGGAGCATGCATTTTATGGTGAGTGCAGGCTGTTTTTGTATTAAGCCTCCGGAGAAAGGGTCCCTTCTTATTAGCTCTGGCCTTGATCTGGGGAGCCAAAGGTTTGTGGCCAACCCTGTCTGGCCACAGGGTGATGAGGCTATTTTCCTTGGGTCCCCAACCATGTTCATGGTTGCCTGTTATCTAGGTGAACTTGGGTGGGGAGGAACTTGTCTCCCAAAACCATGGCTTCAGGATCCAGAAGATTGAACAGCACAGGCACTTGGGCAGAGGGAAACCATAGCAATTTAGAAAGCTATCTCAAGTCCTTGTGCACCACTTGGAGAGCATTTCAGGACAGGATGAATGGGTTCCTTTAGGGTGACAAACATAGTGAATGCCTATTGTACATAGGACATGCTGGAGGATCCAAAGAGAAGAGAACTGACCACTGCCCTCCAGCAACTCTTCAGTCTGCTTGAGGACACTAAACAAATGTACCTAAATCAGCATCAGGCAGCTAACTGTCAAGAGGTCAAGCAGTTCCTAAGCAGCTATCTGGCGGCAGCTTGTAAGATGGGTTGCTTTGTTTCTGTAGATTCAGCCAGTAAGGAGACAAAGAGCACAAATGGATTTACAGCCATAGAAACATTGTAAATAAACATTGCACAGTTCTCTTAGCCCCAATTCCCATAGGATGACACAATGAGGGCCAGATCTCTGTGTCCACACAGGAGGTATATTACAAGAGGGGAACCCTGAGATGAGGAGCCTCTGGTTTTATATGGGGCTGCTGCAAACCTGCCCCTTGGGAAAGTGAGTTTATATTTATTACCCTGGAGAACTTGTAAATAATGCCCAAGACTATCATCCCATTTTATCCACTAGAACACAGTTCAGCATAATTTTAAGTTTTGCAGATCACATGGTCACTGTCACAACTATTCAATTCTCTCATGTAGTGTAAAAGCATCCATAGACAAATACATAAATGAATGAACAAGCTGAATGCCAATAAAACTTTATTTACAAAAACAGACAGGGTGGATTTTCCCCATGGACTATGATTCACCATCTCCTGCACTGGAATACACAACAGCCAACTTTCAAATAGATGCAATGGGATGACCAGCTGTTGGAGATGGTAGAAGGGATTCATTCAAGGGGAAGAAAGTTGCATGGGAATCACCTAATAATGAAAAGAGCAATTGAATGAGAGAATACCTGGAGTCTAGTCCCAACTCTGCCCCCAACTAGTTGGGATACCTCGAGTAGCTCATTTAACCTCTCTGGCATGGGACTGGATAAATGACAGGACTAGACTAGGTAATTCCTGGAGTCCTTCATCACTCTCAACTTCCATAACTGTGTAGGAGCTCAGTAGAGTAATACCTGGGATTAGCCAAATTGCAAAGTTAAGGGCACATTCCCCCAGACTGCCAAGTCTGCCTGTAGGGAGCCAGGACTGACATATATAATGTAAATATTATGTGATTTATTATGGGGATTGGTTCACACAACTGTGGGGATGAGCAAGTCCAAATTCCATAGGGCAGGAGGGAACTCCAATGAAGGTTTTTGATGAATTCCCCAGGAGAAGCTGGCTGGCTGAAGTAAAGATGGAAATTCTTCTGACTGCTGAACTCATCACTTAACCTTTTTAAGGTCTTCAACTGATTGGATGAGACTTCTCTCATTGTTGAAGTCAATCTCCTCCGTTGATTGTAAATGCAATCAGCTATAGATGCAATCAACTTACTGAAATGTCCTCAAAGTAACAATCAGGCCAGTGCTTGCTTGACCAAACAAATGGACACCATCACCCAGCCAAGTTGAGATGTGAATGTAACTATCACACTGCCCCAGACTTCTACGTGCAAGGAGTTAGGGTCCAATTACAAAGTCAGAGGGGACAGTCCACACAAAACCACCCTCACTTTTGACACCAACTGCAAGTTTGTGCGTTTCCCAAAACTAAGCTTAACTTCAATAATTAGCTAGAGAGACTCACATAACTCATTGAAAGCTTTGTATGTGTGGTTACTTTTATTACTAGGAAAGGATACAAGTTAGGACCAACCAAAGAAAGAGACACACAGGGTGGGGTCTGGGAGGGGTCCAAACAGGAAGCTTCCAGTTGTCCTCTCCCTGTGGAGTCATGGATAATGTTACCTCTTCTGGGACATGATGTGTGGCAATGTACAGAGTACTGCTTAGCAAGCCAGCTTATGTGAGCTTCAAGGTCCAGAGTTTTCATTAGGGATCCATCATGGAGTCATGACTAATTGCTTAATTACCCACATGGTTGAATTCAGTCTCTAGGTCCACTTGTACCACATGACCCAAAGTTCCCACCCTACTATGGTTGATCTTTCTGGCATGGCCATCCCCCTCCCTAAGACCGTCAGGTGTGTCTGGCCCCAACCTGAGTCATCTCGTTAGGACAAAGTACCAGGTGTCCTCAGAGGGGCCCACCATAAATGACAAGGCACTATCATCACTCAGGAATCCCAAAGGTTTAGTGTTACCTCCCTGGACCCAGGACAAAGGCCAGAAATTTCTTTGGGCAAGGTCAAATTCCTCACTACACAAGTAACTACAAACCATGTATGTAGTCATTTTGAGCTTTCTTCCAAACTCAAGAATTAATTCAGCATCTTATCAGAATATAATCTACGGATCCACCTGCAAAACTCTAGCAGAGTGGAGCAGACCCCCGAGAGCCTTACTCATGGGATAACTACTGGTTCCCTGAAATAAATGATGATAGGGACTTTGAGTCTGATGGTCAATGGCCTGTCCCTAACACCAGGATTAAGGCTTCATCATAATGAAGGGGAGCTCATTGATGGGGAGTCCTGCAAGGGACTCCCCCTGAGGCAGAAGATAGTCAAACTACAAGGGCTCTGTCTTGGGAAATCCAGTTCCTCCTAAGAAAGGAAAACTTTGTTACGTGACAGGAGGTGGTGCCACTCAAATATCTTCTTACCCAACCTCCGCAAGTTGCTCTAAGTTTTCTGGACAGGGGAAACTAGCCAAGGGGAGTTTTAATCTCCTAAAGACAGGTCATGTGGAAAAGGCTGAAAGAACAATAATTTTTGGAGGAAATTCTCCCTTTTTGGGTGGCAGTAGAGCATGGGTTGTGAAGAGAGTTCCAAATGCAGGCAGGGGAAGCAGTAGACCTTAGAGACAGACAACAGCGGTGGTAGATTGAGTGATGTCCCCAACAAAGCATGTTCTTTATCTTCATCCTATGTTTATGATCCCATTGTAAATGAGACCTTCTGAAGATGTTATTTTAGGTTAAGGTATGGCCCAACTGAATGAGAGTGGACCTTAATCTTATCACCATAATCCTTTGAGAGCAAAAGCAATGGGGACACCATTAGTCACAGAAAGTCACAGGGAGGAGCCAGAAGCTGAAATCAGCAGAAACCAAAAGAGTAGACACAAGGAGGGGGAGATCTACACTTGACGGGAAGCAGAGATGCAAGCGAAGGAACACCAGGATCGTGGCAAGCCTGCACCAGAATGCTACAGACTCCCAGGAGAAAGCATAGCCTTCTGACACCTTGATTTTGCACTTCTTGCCTCTGAAACAGTGAGCCAATAAACGCCTCTTGTTTAAGCCAACCCGTTGTGTGGTATTTATCACAGCAGCCTGGCAAACCAAGACAACAGCCTTTCAAGAGGATGGCAATTGTTAAGGAAAAGCTCTTCAGCCTATGTGAATGATATCCCTGGAGTTGTGCAGTGCACAACCTGCACAACTGTGCATGGTAGACCAGAGTGTGAGTCTCATAGGCACACAGGAAAGGGAAGATATCATTGGGCAAGGTTTTCAGTGGCCAGGCAACAAAATCCAGTTTGGCTAGTTTAAGCAGAAAACATAGTAGGTTATTCACAGGAGGGTCAGAGAATCACACAGCCAGAGAAAACACCCAGGTACAGTCAGCATAGAAGTGTTCTAGCAGAAATACCAAGGCTGCTGCCGGCTGCTGCTCAGCACCTGGGACAGTGAGGACTGGACGTCAGGAATTCTGCCCCAGCTGCCCCAGAAAAGCCAGGTGTCCCTGCCACCGGGTTTGCCAGAACATCAAATCCCTAAGTCCTAGTCGGAATCCTAACTGCAAGGAAGCTGGGGAGCATGGGTCTGAGCTCCATAGTTTAGGGAGGTAAACCGAAAGGGGATTGGAATCTGTGCTAAGAGAGCCAACTTACATTACCCACCACCGTTGAGAATAAGAGACTTGGAGTTGCAAGAAGAAATCGAGGATGGGGATTAGAAACGAGTCCCACTGGGATCATCATCTGAATTCTTGACTGTCCCCATGGTTGGTACAGGCTGGAGAACAATGGTTGACTAACCTGAAGTAAGAAGCGCCCAAACCCTTTCAATAGACAGTGTCTTGCTGGTAGACCTGCTCCCGAAACAGTGAACTGGATCACACGCTAAGTGCCGCATATAATATGTATTACTTAAAGAATCCCATGGCGAATCCTTTTGTAATGGAAAGAGCTGTCTTCCTACGTTTCTTTCATGTAAAACTGGATTTAATGTATTGAGCTTTCTTAAATCAAAGTATACCACCCCACTGGAGACTTTTAAAAGAACGGAACATCACAAATCTCATGCGAGGAGGTGATAAAAAGGCACAGCTTTGACATAACAGGCATGACACGACTGCAAATGGAAACTGGCAACTGTCGGTGCTGTCATTAAACCCCCTACCTCCCGAATTAAGAGTTGGAACTCATCGGCTTGGACATGGAGGGACTTGTGTGATCCTAATGTCTGACCATGGAAGCTTGGTAGCTAAGGACCACGAAGCATCAACTCAAACACAGATTGTGGTCCCCACCTCCCCACGTGTGCTATAAATACTCACCCAGGGGCTGGCTGAGAGGAGCAGGTATTTAAGGGACTCATCTAAAGGAGCCTGCAGAAGGCAATTAACACCTCGCACCGCCCCCACTGAGCAAAGCAGAAATGCTACAGTAACAGCCTCAAGGAAAGGGGCCCTGGGCTGCCCGTTCCAGCTCCCGCTCTTATTTTTTAATTTATTTACTTATTTTGGCCCAGAGAGCTGGAGGCCCAAAGCCGCGCGTTATGAAAGATTTCTCTGCGCACTCAAATCGCAGCTGATAATGGAGATTGGTTCTCGTTAATAGATTCATGTACTCCTTCCCCAGTGCCTTGTCAAATAAGGGCCCCGCCATAAGAGAGGAGTCCGCCCTCACGCACATCTCCTAAATCCACCAGGGGGAGGGGGCTTGTTTATTGCACAGTCTGGAGCAGAATCAAATTATTTATGGACCATTTAGATGCAAATGGATCATTCATTTAGCAAACATGCTGCATATGCGGACAATTTAGCCAAACAATGGAGCTATAGGACATCCCCGGCTAATCTTCCAATATCAACTGTGCCTTTTCAAAGGGGATTTGGATTTGCTCTGAATTGATCAAACTTGACAAGTAATTTCTACCTAATGTTCAGGCTAGCCTCTTCTCTCTTCACCATCTGTAGGTGAGAAATCCTATTTTCTGCTAGTGACAAGGTAATTCCAGGGGCTACAGATGCAGGTTAAGGAAGAGGAGGGGATTTTGCGCCCACGACTACGGAGCCACAGCAAATAAAACCATTCAGAGAGATCTATTTTGTTTGGTTGCTTCTAAGTTACAAAACGTTGTCATATGCCGCACACCCCATCCCCCAACCCATTTGTGCTTCCTGAGCTGTTGCAGGAGAGGAAGCTGTGAAGAAATCTAAGTTAAAAAAAAAAAAAAAGAAATCTAAGTCGCCTTTGTACAAAGAGTGTTTTCACACACGCACCCAGAAGGCTATCTGAGTCCCTGCCCTGGGAATTGTAAAAGAGCCACTGCTGTTCTAAAGACTCTCGAAATCAATGAAAATCATATTAGGGAAAAAGACACCAAATTTGAAATCTTGGCTGGTTCTGGAGTTTGTTATCAGAATGCCAGCTTGATTCAGTTGTAGTAAACAATTGGGTGAACGGGAAAAAGGCAACGTAATAAGCACAGCAGGTTGGAGACAGACGATGGAATTAGATGGATTTTTCTACCGCAGGCTGGTAGGGAGGGGCTGAGGGGCTGTGCTCCCTTGGAGTGAGCTCTAAAGGTCAGTCTCTAAGCATTCTAATGTCATGATTAAAACCTACATGGGTTTCCGTCCTGGTGCCATCCAGGTGACCTTTCATAAAAAAATCACATTTTTCATTTTCCACCTACCAACGGAGAAATGAGATTTGTGACCCCCTGTCCACTGCCTCCACAAGGAGCCTTAATCCAGCAGAAGCTTCTGCTGCCCTCTCCAGTGATGACTGCAAGTGGATGCTTGGCCTGGCCATTAGAATACAGTAAGAAAATTCCCGAAGCCTCCTTAAGCAGGTTCGCCCCATCTTACTGGGAGGCCAACAAGGCTTAGATTCAACTGACAGTAATGTTGTCGGATTTTCTCTAGGTTCTTGGCTAAGCTACGAGAAATGAATTTTGGGGGCAAGCCAGGTTAGTTAGGCCAGTAATTAAGGAATGGTGAGAAGAGAAATGGGAGCAAATAATAGCTCGAGTCCCACGTAGAGAGGAAGGGGCTGAAGAGTGATAAAGAGGGCTGATTTACAGACTACAATTCCCCATTATAGATTATAAATGCCCAGGTTTTACTTGTGTGCTATTCCAGGCAGGGGGTAAAGAAGGCCAGAACAGGGGTCAAAAGGCAAGAGAGGGCCTGTTTTGCCTTGCGCTTGCTTTTTGAACCCTTAATTATTCCTTCCCTTTGCTAATGACAGGGGAGGAGCCCCAGCTCTTTGCTGTTTTGATTGATTACCCCACCCATAAATCCCCCGGGGCTTCTCCTGGCTTCCAGAGGAAATCTCATTCTGAATGTGGCAATCTCACAGGTTCTTCCAGCAGCTATCTTAGGGATACCAAAGTCCACGTGGGCTTTCCTGCCAGGTTCCAGATCTGTCTATTGATTCCCTGTTTTATTAGCCTACCTCAATAAGAAAGTGCTAATGATTTGTGAACACTGGACTAGGTGACTTATACATTTCTTAAGGAAAAAAATACACCACAGATATGTTTGTTATTAATTCCACAAATTTTTTTTCAATGTGAGTGTCTTAGTTTGTCAGAGCTGCTATGACAAATACCACATAATGGGTAGGCTTCACAACAGGAATTTATTGACTTCTGGTTTGGAAGGCTAGAAGTTCAAAATCAAGGTGCTTTCTCCCCAAAGTCCCCAAAGTACGTCGCTTTCTGCCATCCACGAGGTTGCTTGGCTTGCCTCTCTGCCTCCTGCCACATGGTGACCTCCTGCTCCTTGTGTCTGCTCTTTCCATTTCCACTGGCTTCTACCTTCTTCCTTGTGGCCTCCTCTGACTCCCTGCATCCCCGTTTCTTCCACTTATCAAGGCCTCCAGTAACATGAATTAAAGCCTACCCTGATTCAGTTGGGCCACAGCCTAACTAATAATATGTCTTCAAAGGATCTTATTTATAAATAACTCATACCCAAAGGAATGTGGATTAAGATTAGAAACATGTCTTTGTTGGGTAAATGATTCAATGTACCACAGTTGACGGGGGTATAATTCTATAAGTTCTAAGTAGAACTAATGTCAAATGAATTGTAATATATCCTCTTTCACCCCTCCTCTATTTACCCATCTACCTCTACACACACACACACACACACACACACACACAACCACACACACTGTGTCCATATCGCTTCCCCATCTCCCACTCTTAAAATCTGTTAATTCTTTTTATTTGTCCTCTAATGCCTTATTGCCAAATTCAGTGGCCTCTTAGTCTTTGTTTTGCCAGAGCTCTTTGCCACATTTGATGTTGTGGATGACCACAGATTTCCAGGAGATTCCTGAGCACTACATGGAGAGGGCCACTAGGAACCTCAGAGTCAACCTACTTGGATTGCCATACAAAATACCCCATATTATATCATTTATCATTTGCCGTTGTTGATCTCACAATGATTTATTTTAGTATCAGTGAAACTACCTGACAACTTCATCTTGAAATGCATACTATTTTATTGTAAATTCCTTTTCTTGTTTCTCCTTTATTATACCTAGTGCATTCTAATTTCTATATTATGAGAGCAGGTATGTTACATTATTTGCAAACTTCATTTCACACAGAGTTGATAAATACTGTCCTTTCTTATAGCTTGTATTTAATCTTTCCTTTCTAGGCTTACAGCTACTTTCCAAAATCTTGCCTCCATATTGTAATTATCACCCTCCTGGTCCTTGTATCTCCAACTTCTTGCCTTTTCAATCCACCCTTTACACTGTCGGAAAAGTTATTGTCATCTATCTCATGCCAGATCACGTCATTCCCTTCCTCAGAGCCTCCATGGCCTCTCTTTGCCCCATGATCGATTCTAACTCTTGAGTATGGCATGTAAAGCCACCACAATGGGCCCCGGAGACTTTTCAAGCCACAGCCCTCCCAGTGCCCCATCTCTTACACATGGAATTGTGTCCCCCAAAAAGACATGTTCACGCCTAACCCTCCAGTCCTGTGAATGTGAATTTATTTGTAAATATATCTTTGGAGATGTTGCTTATTGAGATGAAGCCAAAGAGGATTAAAGCAAGCCCTAACCCAATATGTGTCCTTATAAGGAGAGGAGATTTGGACACAGACAGACAGACGCCATGGGACAGAGACAGATTGAGTTGTGCCACCACAAGCAAAGGAACCCATGGATTGCCATCTACCCTCCAGGAGCCAGGAGAAGCATGGAGGGGCTTCTCCCCTTTAAAAAGTACTGAAGCAGGCTAGTAAAATAGGGAATCAATAGATGGATCTGGAACCTGGCAAGAAGTCCACATGTTCTTCGATACCCCCAAGATGGCTGCTGGAAGACCCTTGCGAGAAATCCCATTCGGAATGAAATTTCTTCTGGAAGCCAGGAGAAGCCCCGGGTATTCTCCAGGGGCCTTATCATTGGGCCCTCCTGGGGGATTGATGGCTGGGGTAATCAATCAAAACAGCAAACAGCTGGGACTCCTCCGTGTCATTAGCAAAGGGGCAGAATAATTAATGGTTTAAAAAGCAAGTGCAAAGGCCTTTTGCTCTCTCTTGCCTTTGGACCCCTATTCTGGCCTTCTTCGCCCCCACATGGATCAAGACACAAGTAAAATCTGGGCATTTATAATCTATAATGGGAAACTGTGGTCTGTAAACCAGCCCTCTTTATCACTCTTCAGCCCCTTCCTCTCTACTTGGGACCTATGATCTGTTATTTTCTCCCATTTCTCCTCCCTCCCTACCTTAATAAATTACTGGCCTAGCTAACCCAACGTGTTCTTGAAATTCATTTTTGCAGCATAGTCAAGAACCTAGATAAAATCCATTTACAGTACAGCCCTGCCAACACCTTGATTTTGGACTTCCAGCCTCCCGAAATGTGAGACGGTGAGTTTTGCTGTTTAAGCTCTCAAGTCTGCGGCATTTGTCACAGCAGACACCTCAGGCCTCCCTTAACTGCAGTGTGTTTACTCCTCTGGACCTTTGTATATGCTAGACCCACTGCTCGAACTCCCTTCCCACCTGCAGAACAATGCTAGCCTGCAAGCTCAAGCCAGGGTGCTGGCTTCGTGAAAGCTTCCCTGCACCCACATTCCCCAAGTGCTTTACTGAAACCGGTTGGAGCCCCCAGCTTATGTGCAGTTCCCTCCCCCCATACTGGGGCACATGTCCCCCGAGCCAGGGCCATCTCATTTATTTTTGCATCCCCCTTGGGTACCTAGCTCACTGTACACAGTGGGTGCTCAAGCAATGCTTATTGAACGGAACTGAAACAGCAAATCCTGCTAGAGCTCGCAATATTTCTGGAGGAGGAGATTGGTTGGGCGAGACTGAGGGACGAGAAGATGGAGCTGCTGTCTCCACTGCGCCATTATGGGAGCTAAATTCAGGGCTCGGGGCTCTGCAGCAAAGGCCTCAGTCCTTTCAATTTTAATTGAAATTAAAAGAGCACATCAATAAAGCGATGAGAAATGAATCCAGCACTTTCTTCAAAAGCCATATGCAATGCCAGCTTGGCTTTCAGAGCAGCTGCCCTAGCACTTCGCCTTCACTCCACCCTCCCCATCCCCTCCCTACCCCCCACTTCCACTGTCTCCACCCCAGAAACCCTTCCCCAAGTACCGTTGGAGTCGGGGCAACTCTGCCACCTGTTCTTCCCGCTAGGAATGGGATCCCTGCTGCTCGCTCAGCAGCGAGCTTTGGGCCAGGGCACAAATGGGGGAACAGATATCCTAATATAAAAATCTTATTTTTCAAAAGAAATGAAAATTATTTTTAATAGTACTCCAAATTAACTTCTAGGTCTTAAAATCTCAAGATGAAAAATATGCCAAAAACAATTCAAATTCTGCCTTTTGGAAGGTATTTATTAGACCTGAAAATAAATATAATAAACTTAAGCATCATGATGATTTATAATTCCAAAGTGAAAAAAAAAAAAGTCTACCCAATGCTTGCACAAGCACCTGCTGTGCCCGGCACTCAGCCCTGCCCTTCGCCCCTAGGTGGGGCTCCAGAGCACCTGACCCCCCTGGATCTTGTCCCCAGCGCATCTCCTTTCCGCTCTATGGGCTCTTCCACAGGGCCCCCCTTGGTCTGGCCCTCCTTTCTCCGTGGTCCTCATTCCACCCCATCTCTCCTTTCCTTTCTGTTCTCCTGCAACTCTGACCATCTTCCACGCCCTGGGACTGGCCCTGCATCCTCTGTCTTCTCTGTGCTGTCTCCTCTGCCTGGAAA
>PVKH010036724.1:0-11548 GCA_004027955.1 Chaetophractus vellerosus | reverse complement strand
CTCCCTGCCTTCTGTGTTCCTTTTGGGTCGGGCCAATGGGAGGCACCAGCAGGAATATGGAGGAGAGAGAGATCGGGTATGTCTTCCTCTGGCTCCCTCCTTTCCAGGTGGTAAGTTTGCAGGGGCTGCTTTTCTCTAAGGCCACATTCTCCTACAGCTTCAGCTCTGATAACCTTTCAGGAATAGGATGGTAGTATCTTCCTGGTTTTCCTGAGGATTCTGCACCCTTGCTTGCAGGTCCCTTACCCGCAGAATCGTGATCAATTCTCTCCTTTGGAGTGTGCTGTTTCCTGCCAAGACTTTGTTTGATGCTGAAGCCAATGGATTTGTCCAAATTCCAGAAGGAAGCCAAACTGCTGCTTTTCACAGCATAATCAAGGGACAAGAGAATGTGGTGGTAAGGGTTTGGACTCTGGAATCCAAGAGGCTCAAGTTGGAATCCTGGCTCCATTTCCTCCTAGTTGTGTGATCTTGTGCCTCTAACATCACCTCTCTGATACTCAGTTTCCTTATCATAAAATGGGGTTAATAATAGTACCTACCTCCTTGGTATGCTTTGATAAATTCAGTGGGATTGTAGCTCTTTAGTGCTTGGCACATACAAACCACTGAAGAAATGTTTTTTACTTATTATTACCTATTCCATTTACCTATCGCTGTACAACAACTGTGCTGACACTCAGGAGTTTGGCAGTCTGCCTAAGAGTCTGCTTCACACATTGTCTGAAGTCTTTATTGGGGTGACTTGAATGGCCAGAGGCTGGGACAGCTGGGGGCTGGTCCACCATCCCTCTCTCCTCCTGAGTCTCAGGGCCTCTCCATGTGGTCTCTCCAGCACGGGGGTGGGGGTGGGGGTGGGGGGTTGTCAGACTTCTTACGTTGCAGCTGGCTGCCCCCAAAGCAAGTTTTCCAAATGAAATGAGACGCTCAAGGCTTCTTATGATTGAATCTTAGAAGTCCTAGAACACTCTATTTACTGCATTTGATTGAGTCAAGCAAGTCAATAAGACAAGCACAGGTTCAAGAGAAGAGAAATTAGACACAATATCTCAATAAATACAAAGAGAAAAGCATCTGTGGCCATATACATTATTATTCATTGAAGGGAGCAGTGTGGGGGTGGTTGTGGGCTGCAAATAAAAAGTGAAATTGGGGGATTTTAAACTTTTGTTTCCTATTTTAATAATCTAGCAACATCAAGGAGTATTAATATATAGGGGTCATCATATTAGGCACCATAATAATTGGGAATGTTCTGAGTGACAGAAACCCAATTCAAATTAATTTTAGGGAACAAAAAAAAAGGCAAGAGTGGATTTATTGGCTTATGTAACTGGAAACTCTTCCAAAGTCCTACTTGATCCAGTAGGGCTCACCAGGCCTTCTTTCCAAGTCCCAGATGTACTCCCTCAATGTGGCAGGCACGAGGGCCACCAGAGCCGCCATCTCTAGACGAAAAGTCCTGGGAGACGGTGACTGATGTATTTTAAGTTAAGTGTCCACCAGTGTGGGAGTGGAGAGAGTAGGCTGTTAACCCCAACTAAACTATATGAAACAGGTTGCCAGCAGAAAAGATGGGTTCTGTGACCACCCAAGGAAGGGAAACAAGGAAAACATGCTGTAAAGGCAAAACCCATCATGGTCACAGCCTATTATAGGCACCTCACCTGCACTGTTTAAGGTAAAATACAAAATTCTTCTAAGAAAGCATCACCACACCCATTTAAAACTGAAGATAGTGTGCCTTGATCACACAGAATTCAAAGTCCATGTTTTTATTTTAATTTTATCCTACTATGTCCCAATGCTTGCCTCTAATGAGAAAGCTATTTTGTCTCAATTAACTCAGTGGCCTTTAGCCCTCAATTTTTCTGACTGAATGACTGACTGGGTGAATGTATCTTATTTCTTTCAATTAAAGCTTATCTTCTTTAGAGGCAAGGCCCATAAATGCTTCTAAATCCTAGCACAATGCTGTGTATGTTTCAGTTTCCCAATAAATTCAATTAAACAAACAACTGTAGGTATCAGCTGTGGATTCTGGGAGTGGGGGGCTATCTATAAAATGTCCTCATCTTACAGATGAGGAAATTGGGGCACAGAGATGCTAAGTAACTCCTCAATGTCCATACAGTTATTAAGTGGTAAAGCCAGGACTTAAATGCAGGCACGTTGATCGGAGCTACTCTATCATGCTGTCTGTGATGGAAAAGAAAGGTAAGTATGATCTCATCCTTCAACTTAAACTACTTCAAAATGGGTAAAATTATCGGTGGAAAACATACCACAAATTTGACTTTTTTTTTTCTTCAAAAGCCCACCAAGACTAGATGTATTAAGCTGGGCAGTAAAGAAAAACATCAGATTAAAATTTTTAAATGTTACCATGTGCCAGATATTGTGGAAAGGAAATGGTTAGTACGCAAAATCTCATTTAATTTTCAAATTAACCCTAGAAATAGGGACTATCATTAGAATTCCCACTGAAAGTGAGGTTCAGAGAGGTTAAGTAACTTGCTGAAACTTGCCCAGCCAGAAGAAGCAAGGTCTACCTAGTCCCTCTGACTTGAATTTAAAGCCAGTGTAGACATAACTCAAGATAGAATTTCAAATATTGGAAAAAATGGTAATGTGTCTCAGAATTTCATATATTTTTAAGGACTGATGTTCACTGGAGATCTTTGGCTGGGTCCAGACGCAGCCTGGAGCCATGGAAGTGTCTGCTTGGACAGCCGATAAGTTCCTCCCAGCTCCATAACAGAGAGCCAAATGCTTCCTCGCCTCCTCTGGCTCTGGGAGGAATGACTTTCACACTAAAAGGAAGTGGAGACGGTTCTTATCTTAGACACTTCAAAAGATGCCTTCCCTCTTGACATCTTCCTGCCTGAAACCATGCTGTGCTGGTGTGAGAACCTGGTGATGAAGAGTTTGCCCCTTCCCTTTGATCCTGGGCAAGCTGGGCAATTCTTGCTTTCCTAGACCTGAGGAATGCTGAGCCCCACTGGCTTTGTGTCTTGCTTTCTGTAATATTTATTGCCAAGAGGGTAAAGATGTGATTTAAAAAATAAAACCAACTTTGCATCTGGTGTCAAGAGTATGAATACTTCAATCATCTAGGTGGTTCTGGTGGTTTAAAATGATTTCTAACTACCCATGCCCTGATTCTGATACCTCCCTAATGCATGGTTCCTAATTTGGGTGTGTGTGCTATGGGCTGGTCCCCTTGATAATCTATTGAGAGCTATGGACTCTCTCTCCAGAAAAACGTACACAGATAGGGATATTTTTGTATGCAATTTCAAAGGGCTCACAAACCCTCTGAAGCCTATCCCTGGATTTCTTAGGAGATCCATGGTAGTGGTTAAACATGCCATTCTGGAGACAGACAGATCAGAGTTGGAATCCTTGCTTTGACTCTCTTAGTCAAACTGCTTAACCTCTCTGACCTTCAGTTTCCCCATCTATAAAATGTACATACTTCTAGCACACACCTCATATGGCTGTTGCAAGGCTTACATGCATTAATGAATGTAAAATGCATTGCACGTGCGTTATTGGTATATGTAGCAGCTCCAGGATTGAATAACCATCATTACAATATGATTTCCTGCCTCCTCTGAGCCTGCCCAAGGAAATAGACTCTCAAAAGAAAACACACCTTATGAATTCAGGCCTCAATTTTCTTATCTGTCAAATGGGTTGATCACAGTACCTCACCCTGACTACTAACAGACTTGGTCAGGAGGTACTACCAAGCCAAAAGAAAGGAGAGTGCTCTGTTAACTATGGATGCCATAAATATGTGGCTTTAATGTCTTTTTCATTCTGCTAAATTGAAAGTTTCACTGGTCTTGAGTTAGGGGGTCTTCCAAATCCATAAGCTTGGGACACTCTCTTGATATTCCTGGAGAAGTGGGACCAAAAGATCTAGCTTCCTGGTAGATTACTGACCTCATATATTTTTATGGTGCTAATGAATATTTCACAACAATCACAAATTAAAACCCATGTTCAAGGCTGTTCTCCCCTGACTTCCTGGAAGGAAAATATAAGACAGATATAAAGGCATTCCCCTCAAATTGCAAAGAAGATGGGAGAGAGACTTAAACATTCATTGAGCCAATATAGTTATCCGAGCTCGTGACCCCATTCAGCACACCTCAGCAGCACAAGGGAAGGGTATAAGCCAAAGATGCTGGTGGAGAAAGAAAAATGACCCTATAAGAAACTCTGATCCAATCCCCAGATTGTACTCAGAATCCATCCATTTCCCAATGGATTGAGAGCCTCCCATATGCCAGGCACTGTCCTGGATTCCAGAGAAAACAGAATGAACAAGGCTCTGGCTTGGCTTTACAGAGCTCCCAGAACAATGAATAAAAGCAATAGTCATATTATGCATTGTGCCATGTGTGATGGCTAATTTCATGTGTCAACTGGTTAGGGTATGGTGTCCAGTTGTTTGGTTAAGTAAGTACTGGCCTGACTGTTACTGTGAGGGCAATTTATAGATGGATTTGTATCTATAATCAGTTGATTGCATCTCTGGCTGAATATACATACCATCAAAAAAGGAGATTGCCCTGAGCAAGGTGGGGAGTCTCCTCACTGAATCAGTTAGAGGTCATAAAAGCCAGAACTGAAAATTTTAGAAAGAAAGAAGAATTTCTGCTTCTTCAGCCAGCCAACTTCCCCTGAGGAATTCAACTTCAACTTAATTGGAGTTTCCACTTATGACTTGCCCTATAGAATTCAGACTTGTCAATCCCCATGGTTCCGTGATCCAATTCCTAGAACAAATCTCTTAATATATACAATATATACTAGTTATACTATTTTATAAATATATATAATATATATTACACATTGAGATTTATATATATGGGTGTATTTATGCATATATTTGTGTATATGTGTATATACATCTTGTCTGTTCTGATTCTCTGGAGAACCCTAATACATCATGCTCTTTATACACATCAACAAACATTTATATGTTCATTCAATAAACACGTGCAGAACACCTATCCTGTGTTAGGCACGGCAATCAAGCCCCTTCTCTTTCCTTGGCTTCCTGCACTTGAATGCAGTCTTTACATCTTTGGTATAAATGCAAGAGGGAAGATAAAGACAAAACCAGACACAGAGGCACAGAAAAGCTAGCCAGGAGAGGAGGAGAGAGGAAACTGTCAACCTTCAAAACCCAGAAGGCCCTTGTCCTTCCAGTTCTGTGAAGGCACAGTTTCCCCATCCACACTGTTAACAGACACGTGGGATTGAGGTCTAATTTATGACTTGGAGACTGCTGTCTGTGGCATAATTCACCCAGGGAAGTAAGACCCAGGTCAATATATGTTTAAGTAAAAAGGTTCTGCAATGCTCCCAAGGGTCAAGCTGGAAAGCAGCTGATGATTGCCAAGAGAGGAGAAGCTGGGAAAAGCAAGAGTGGGAGGGATAAGAGGGAGAGAAGAAGGTGAGAATCAGCAGGGCTAAGTAAGTACAACTATTTTGTACCCAACGAATAGCAAGACCAATGGAATAAGCTTGCAGCTGATATGCACATTTCTCTTCATTCACTCTATTTAATACCCTAGTGTAGACAATGTGTTTTAAACAATAGGAATTTAATATACTTAATAAATGTATTAAAAGTTATCAAAAAGGGCAGATGACAGTATCACATATATAGGCATATGTATGGATAGACATCCTCATCTATCTAAACCTATCTACATATAACCTATCTATGTACAAATATATATTTATCAAAAGTTTCTATTTATACTACTTATAAATAGTATAACACTGGTTCTTTAATATTACCATCTGGAGGGATCTCATAGAGTTATATTTATCTATTCACACACACTAGCTATTGCTAATTAGCTCAGTTAAGCATCACACTAAGGGCTTTGAATAAATCATCTCTTCTGACTGCTAACAACAACCCTGCAAAGGGTGTAGTGTTAGCTCCATTCTATTTATGAGGAAACTGAGGCTCAGAGAGGAAAAGTGACTTTTCCACATACACTCTGTCTCTTCACTTTCTCTTCTGCAGTATGGGTATAATACCATGTGTCCTCAGGCAAATTACAGCTCCTCTCAGATTCTCAGCTTCATCTTCCCTAAAATAAGGGTTTGCAGGGCAGAATACAGTGGAAGAAAAATACAACCAGGCTTTAGACTGAGATGGGAAAGAAATGACTTTCCCAAGAACTTACAGTACCTTGTGCAACAAAGTATTTGCCTTCAGGACTCTTCCAGAAAATTATCTCTGGATGGTTAACCTGGATATAAGAGGAGCTAAAAGTTATCAGGTGCTTACGGTGTTCCATAACCAAAAAATGCCTAGTATTTTAACTCCAGACCTACAGACCTATTTTTAAAGGGAAATTAGAGATGTTGGGATGTAGAGATGAAGTGTACAGGTTTTATTACCCCATCTGACAGAACGATACATTGACATAGACAGAGGTCACCCATTCAAGTAATCACAATTTCAGCATCTTAATTTGCAAGCCAGGACACCTTCTGGACCTGGCTATTTTGCTTGTTCCCTTGGAATTGAAATAGTTACAGACCTTCTCTCCATCTCTTAGTATGACTCTTGATGTCCTTACCATTTCCAGGTAGTTCACAGCTCAGATGTTCTTGATCTGGGTCCTCATCTCAGACTTTTCAGATCAAGCATCACCTGTAGAAGCCAAAAAAATTTATTTATGTTACGAATATCCTCCCTTTATTTCAGTCCATTGTGCTGGTAAAACATGGGAAACTGGATCACAAGGTAAGTAGGCTATGGCGGGGTTTTCTGGTCCCATCCCACTATGTAGTAAGATTCAGAACCAAGTATTAAATTATTAAGTCATGACTGCTTAACTCTTCAGATGGGTCATGAAAGACAGGCAAACATTTTTTCTGAATCAAAAATTGAGACACGGGGGCTGGCTGTAGCCCAATTGGTAGGGCTCCGGTCTACCACATGGGAGGCCCCGGGTTCAGGTCCCAGGGCCTCCTCGAGCGGGCAGACCTTGAGAAGGCAAGCTGCCACGGGCAGGGCAAGCCCCCACGAGCAGGGCAAGCTGCCCCGAGCAGGCAGGCCACCGCACGGTGAGCTGACTTGGCGGGTCGCCGCAGCGGGGGAAGACAAGCAGACACAGAAGAATGCAAAAATGAACACAGCAAGAACAAGCAGAAAGGGGGGGATATATAATAAATAAAAAATAAATCTTTAAAAAAAATTAAGACACAAGGTTGGCTCAATCCTAGGGTTTCCAGATTTAGCAAGTAAAAAATACAGGATGTTAGGTAATTTTAAGTGCAGATGAGACTAAATCTTTAGTATAACTATATCCCATGTAATATCTGGGACCCACTTCTAATGATAATTAATTAGAATTTGTTCTGTATTTTATCTGGTAATCCTATTTGGGTCAAAAGCTTAAACAATGAATGGTGTTGACTGAGAAGAAAGTATAGAAGAATGGTAAATTAGAATACATGGGTAAATACATTCCAAATATGTCAAGTTGGGTTGTCTGAGCAGACTTCTCCTGCTGCTACATTGGCTATAAAATGAGCCAGCACTGATTGAGCAGTTCCAGGTGTGGCTGGCCATCTTCCAATTGCAACTTGGATTTTACTAAGGCTGGAATGTTTTAGGGATCAATAAGCCCAGTCCTCTTGGTATTTCTTACAGAACACAGAGGTGCAAAGACGGGAGGTAACTTGCCCCAGGTCACAGACTAGTCATCAAAAAGAGTCTGGATTCTGACGCTGAGCCTGTGTGCTTCACCACTCCTCCATAATTCCTTCCAAATCCACACGTTCCAACTACCAGCTTTGATCCCACTCAAATTCTACGGAGCCAGCTTTAGAGAAATGGAATTTCCTTAATAGGTTTCCCTAGACAAATCACTGGAGAGCCAGAAAAACTCGAGAGAGAGAGAATTAGGTAGAAGTTAGGAGCTCTCAATTCTACTTCTGGCTCTGCCACAAACAGGGTGTGTGAATGTGGACAAATCATTTGCCCTTCCAGACCCTCAGTTTTGCATCTGGAAAACAAAGAGGGCAGTAAGCAGTGTTCCCCAGTGTCCCTTCCAGGATAGCACACTGTGATTCCAGGATAGCACATGTTTCCTGCCAGCTTCTGCTTTGGAGCCTCGCCCTCACACACCCAGAGTCTTAGGATGATACAAAAGGCAGCAGACAAATCCCATTACAGACCACTCTGCCAGTCTCCACTTTGTCACTGACTGCTATGTGACCTTAAATAGGCATTCTCCCCTAATCTCCCTGTGTCTGGCCTCCCCTATTAGCAGCTGGGGACAAGGATATTTACCTGTAATAAAGCTCTTTGAGCTCCTCAGATAAAGAGCTTTGCATTAACAAAGCTCAAAGCAGAGGGTTGTTTTGCTTTGTTTTGTTTTGTTTTTGGTAATGGACCAGCCCAGCAGCTTTGTTTTGTGTTTTTTTCCTCTTAATGCAGAAGTGCAAAGTCTTGCTTGTCCTCCCAGTTCCTCTAGGTTGATTCATTTATTTGCTTCTGGGCTCAAATTGTCCTTTCTTCTAGACTAGAGGTTCCCAAACTTTCTCAGTTCCTGAGGACTTTGGTGTCTCAGTAATTTTTTCAAGATGTTCCACGACTATATTGAATACCTAATAGTTCTGTGTATTTTGCTGTTAGGTCCAAATAACTTAATATTGATGTCCCAATAACTTAGTGTAGTTTGATAAAATAATGCATGAAAATTGAAAGAAAAAGGATTATTATTCCATACTTAAGCCCACTTACTTACTAATGGAATACCTGCTGAGCACTGCATACCTTCTCCAACTTTCAGATGAGATTGGTCACCACTACGCTCATTTCTAAGCGGATTCTCAGAGTTACTTGCTTTTTATTATAGCTACCTCCAAAATTCCAGCTTTGCAACGACATGACTATATCAAAAATGTAGAGAGCAAATGAGTAAGCTCATCCCACCCTATTCTTTGTGCTAATTACAATTAAAACCTTGGATGAAATACATGAAACAATTATCTGGAGACTCTGAAAGGTGGAGAAAGTAAATAGAAGATTTAAGTAGGAACCAGAACCTTGTTATGTAATATTCAAAATGTCTAAGGTACAATCCAAAACTATTTGTCATATCAAGAATAAAGAAAATTTCAACTCGAACAAGGAAAGACAATGAATAGATGGCAACAACAAGATGGACACAGCTGCTGGATTTATCTTACAAGAATTTTAAAGGAGCTATCATAAAAATGTTCCAATAAGCAATTACAAGCAATCTTGAAACAAATGGAAAAATAGAAACGCTCGGCAGAGAAACAGAAGATATAAAGAAGAACCAAATGGAAATTTTATAACTGAAAAATAAAATAGCTAAAGTAAAAACTGATTGGATGAGTTTAGTAGAAGGATGGAAAAAACAGAAGAAAGAATGAGTGGACTTGAAGATAGATCCATAGAAACGAACCAATCTGAACAATGGACAGAAAATAGATGGAGAAGTGAAAATGAAAAGAGCTTCTGGGACCTGTGAGATAATAACAAAAGAAGAACTCATGGATGAGGGAGAATTAGGCAAAACTTATTGCCCTTAATGTTTTGTTTCCTTCCTATCATGATTAATAGTAATAACAACAACTACCCTTTACAGCATACAGAGTAAATGCTCAGCATATTCTATACACAATAATCAATTCACCTCTCTTATGGCTTTTGCCACAGTATACTATGTACCTAGAATAGTACCTGGCACATAGTTGGCCCTCAACAAATGGGACTTGAATGATGGATGAATGAATGCTGACAGGTTTTAGCTAATTAGGAAATGCTCTGTTCTTAAGTATGTTATATGCTATATCATTGACAATATTCCTATAACATCTCTCTATCTAAAAGGTAGATAAAGCTTGTAAAGGTAGATAAAGCTTATAAAGACCCATTGCCTACATTCATATGTGGCACCAGTCCTACCTGAGATCTATTGTCATCAACACATTTTATGGATGAAGAAACTGAGACTAAAAAGGACTGACTTATTTAAGGTTACAGAGTTTCTAAATGGTTGAGTCTAGAACTCATTCTAGTAAAACTGTTTTCCCCCTATAGAAAGTATGGTTGTTTTCAAATGATTACACTTAAAAAATAAAATTCATACAAAAATGCAACCTCAAATAATGCTTTATGCAAAATAATCAATTCTTATGTATTACAAAGGTTTAGATAAGGCACACCTCATTAAGGGTGTATGAAGTCAGTGTATCTATGCAAATCTATGTTGAACCACATTTGAAGATGTCAAAAGTCTAAATTCGAGGTTTTTAAATTGAGGTATAATTATATTCAATGAAATGCATAGATCTTACATTTACAGTTTAATGAGCATTGATGAAGGTATACTCCCATGTAACCAACATACAATCAACATTTCATTGTTGACATCACCCTGGGAAGTTTATTTATTCCCCTTTCCAGTTTGTCTGCCCACCTCTGCCTCCTAAAGGCAACCCCTATTCTGATTTCCACCCACATAGATAGTTTTGCTGATCTTGGACTTCATACAAATAGAATCAGAATAGGTACTCTTGTGTCTGACTTCTAATGCTCAACACATGGCATTTATGAACAGTATTTATTTGAACAGTTTTACTCTGTTTTAATATCTATGGATTTCTGGGTAATTATCATATTATTGCTCAGGACAAGTAAAAATTTATTCAATTAAAACTAACACTCAGAGAGGGGGGAAGCAAAGATGGAAGCAGAGTAAGGAGCTCCTGGAGTCAGCTCATGCTTCAGGGCAGTTAGTAATCACCCGGAGCTATCTAAAACACCTATTTGGGGGCCCCAGGAGACCAGAAGAGTATCCTGCAACATCTTTGAAAGTATGGAAGGAGGAGATGCCCATCTGCAGAGAGGATTGGTGAGTAGAGCCCTTCACGCCGAGGAGGTCAGTGCCCGTGGCGCAAGCTGCCTCGGGAGCTAGTCTGTGGCTGGAGTTGGAAGCTCCATTTCCCCCCCAAAAAATGGGGGATGAAGACACTGTGTGGCACCAACTTCAGCTACTGATTTGTAAATTCAGCCGGCTAACGTATAATCCTTGGAACAGCTAAACTTTGAGCCTGTCCTGGTCAGAAGGAGGTTGGTAGTTGCCATTTTTTACTGCACCTCTAGCATAAGGGGAAGTGGGGCTGATTGAAAAATCACAGTTCTGGTAGGGACCAGCTTCTTTCCACCCAGATCAGATTGCAGCTCTAGCCTAAGCCCCAAACCCACCTCTGGCAGGGAGGAAGCTGGGTGACCTGCATCACCTCTCTGGGAAACTGCAAGCCACGCTGCAGAGGCTGGTGCCCATCCTACTCTAGCGGCACAAGTCGCCTAAGGAGCTATTCTGTGGCTGGAGTTAGAAGCTCCATTTCCCATAAAGGGTAGAGGAAGAGACGGTTGCCCACCGACTTCAGCTACTGATAAATGGACTCGGCTGGCTAAAGTATAATCCTAGAAACGGCTAGAGTTTGAGCCTGCCCAAGTTGT
>PVKH010036723.1:0-11566 GCA_004027955.1 Chaetophractus vellerosus | reverse complement strand
TTTTTTTTTTTTAAAGAAAGTCATTATTTACACATTTTTAGACTCTTTTACCTCTATCTACCAACACTTGTCTCATTTCTTAGCCTATAGTGTGAAATACTTTCCCAGAAGAGAGTAAAATCAAATATATATGACTGTCAATTTAGCTAGACATGCACAAAAGCAAGGGTACTTTTCTGATAAAGCAAGGATTCTGCTATTTCTGCCTTATCACAAATAAGATCATTGGACTGACTTTATTTTATGCAATGTACAATATGTATAACACCATAAGGAGCATTTTTAAATAAAATCTTTTCTCAAGACTAAGTCTATTTGTCTTTCTATACCAATTTAACACATGTATTTATAGCTTATGTTATGGAAGTCACATTTTGCTTTTATCAGTTCACTCTAGCTCATAAATATCTTCATAATTATCCTAAATTTATCTTGATAAGTGTGATTTATGGTTCAAAACATTTATTTGAATTCCTGTACCAAATAATTAGGCATTGTCCTATTATTGGACATTTAGGATATTTATAATTGTTTGCAATGATAAATAATACTGAAATTATAAATAAAATTTTCCACTTTTGAATTATTTATTTTAGATATGTTCCCAAGAGTGGGTAATTAAGTGATAGTCTTACCACTGTTAGGTATTGGCAATCTCTATCTCAAGGAGTTAAATAATAGCACATATAAAATTCTAGTGACCTAATGCATAGATAAGTAGAAAAACTGCAAAATGTACATTCACATTGTGTAAAAGCATTCTCAGAGAGTTTGGGTTATTAGAGAGACATACATGGGGTATATTTATAGGCCATTGAGGGTGACTTTGAATGGTCCCCTTGAAAGGCCGTTTTTCGTTGAAGAAGAATGGCAATAGCCACACAGTGCTTGCTCCTCTTGAAAATATCAAATTAGTATCATCAAAATTAACTCAATATGCCAGAATGGCATGCTAAACATGCAATGACAAGTACAGAATTAGCAATATAATACCAGGTACAGTGTAAGTTTTTAAAACCCATTTATTTCTTGAGTTGATTTGGCATTCCTAGGGTATGACTAAGAACATCGGACTCTAACTCCAAGCTCTGCAATCAAATCATGGATCCCTTTTTGGGTGGTCAGACATTAGTGAGAATCAAATTCTCTCCCTCATCTCATGAAGGTCCTAGACTAAATCTTAGGGTGGTTTTCAAGTCACATTCAACAGTCAGGTCAGGTACAGTACCTGATCTTTTTTGAATTGGTAATGTTAGAGCTTGCCCGTTACACTTGGAAATTACAACACATGATGTCACAACATGCAGTAGAGCTTCGGTGATTTACCTGAAAATCTTTATCAGCATTGTCTAAATTGTCTCAGATTCATAGATTACATTAAATAAATGTAAGTACACATGCTCAGAATCTCTGACCAAAATATTTTGTAAAAAGGCAAAGTTTTCTTATTAATGCAAGATATAAACTCTCCTTCAATATAATAACATTTTTCCTTTAAAAATAAATTTTAAAATGGATTAGAAAATTGTTTCCTGATGCAAGTGAGGATTTAGTTATGAATTTTAAATCACTTTCCCATGACATATATTAAAACCTGGAAATGAAACACAACTGGATTGAATAAAATTTTTGTTTTACTCTCATTCTTTAACATGTTACTTAGTTTATAGGGCATTTTCACAAATGCATAAAACATGTT
The DNA here is from genome assembly GCA_004027955.1 of Chaetophractus vellerosus. Taxonomy (NCBI): domain Eukaryota; kingdom Metazoa; phylum Chordata; class Mammalia; order Cingulata; family Chlamyphoridae; genus Chaetophractus; species Chaetophractus vellerosus. The sequence goes on along the minus strand of PVKH010036723.1, from coordinate 9,867 downwards.
CTTCAAAATGCAAAATTAATATGGTGCTTATTTCTTTTCCCATATTATGTTTCACTTATATTAACTTTATTCAAACAGAGTGTTCTCCCACCAACAATTTCATGCACATTGAATTTTGGGGTTTTCATATAATTTTTGTAAAAATCAACTTGACCAGACCATGAGTTATTTCAACTTCCAAAAGTAAACACTTTTCTCTTTGCTTATAATCATTGTTCACATTCTATCTCCAACCCCTAAAAGCACACAAGAAGCCCCCACTATTATTCTGCCCCAGCTATAAAGGAATCACCTGGAATCTCAAGTGAGATATTCTTTAGCACATCCTCTCGAGCTCTTCCAAATCTTTTCCCTTTGTGTTTACACATCTCAGGGAATGGATAAAGGAGGCAAGTATCAATTCAGAAATGAGATGATGAAAAGATATGTGCTTCACTCCTCACAAGTGGGAAAGCAGAGAATGATTTCATGTTTACTATTCATTTGTGGCTTTGAACAAAATGTTTCATCAGGTTTGTTTTCTATTTCCGAATCTTACTATTAAAGCATAACACTTACTCTGCTTTTTATAAAATTGACTTGCCTCCAAATAGGAAATTTGAAGAAATTGATTTTAGTCACAAGTAAATATGAGTAAACACTGGTCTGGACTTTAAAACTGATAGCACAGTGCTTGACAGAAAGCAAAGAGATTCATGGTATATTACAGATTTGAGGACATTCCTAAATAGGCAATATCTATTTTGAGACAAATTATATTAAATGTTGTTGTTATGACTATTTTCTAAGAGAACTCCTGAAGAAGCATAAAAAGTTAATATAGGAACCAGAGGGTAATGTGGCCTTCTGAGTTCCGCGTGCTTCATTAAATTGAAATCTATTTTCTTATGTTTAAAAGGGATTTTGAAAATACCTGAGACTTTTGTAGGCAAGCTGGCAAAGATGAACATGACTAGGGAAGAACAATTAGCATAGTTAAAATCTAGAAATCACATTAAAAATATCTTAAGATAATGCATTTATTTCTTATTCCAGAAGGCAGAAGCAAGATTCGTACAGGCAAATTACATGAAGTTGTCTTTGGACTTGATTTGAATGTTTAAGAAATGCAATGGGATAGGATATGTTAAATAGTGAGCTCCCATTCCTAGCTTTTAAAAATTGAGTCAATGATTCTTAGAAAAAGATGTTTTGTATGTGTTGGGCACATTACATGGAAAATTTGACTATTTGACATCTTAGTTCTTTTCCAAATTTAAGATTGTATTTTTAAAATAATTTCTCTTTGAAAAAGGTGCTTTCTGAAACTGCTTTCTTGGTAAGGTTATTTGTTTTTTACAGGAAGTATCATTATGGTTATTATGAGATAAAAGAATGCTTAGCTTTTGTTTATACTTCAGGCTCTGTAATATGACATACAAAATGAAATGATGAGAAATTTCAGAGCCATCCATCCACATAGGATTTCATTATTCAGAAAGAAACAAGAAATTTCAACATTTCCTTCTTTCTAGAAAAAATGGGGGAAAGTGATTTAAGGTTGCAAATACATAAAGCAAGAATAATATCAGAAAAAAAGTGAGAAAAATTTTATTTTAGTATTGAATAAAATGATAAAATATGTTTATGTTTAACAGAATTTTAAAAGCATTTCTTCTATAATATATATTAGGTTGTTTGTGACAATATGAAACTAAAAAATAAGGCAGCTCCACATAATCTTAATTGTAAATATTTAAGAACAGTTTTGTTTTAGTTTGAAAGGTATTTTTGCACAAAGAATTTCCTGAGAAAGTCATATTTTAATGTTGGAAGAGGTCTTGGATATTAACTAGTCTTTTTTTTATATAATGTAAAATAAATTCCAAATAATTTAATATTAACACCCAGCTTTCTCCTATCACTAATAATCATAGTATTAATAGCTAACACTTGATATGCTTATTATTTGGAAGGTATCTTTTGATGCCTTTTACATAATTAGTTCAATTATTCCTCATAAAGACATCAAGAGAAATATTACTCATTTTTTTCACATGAGGAAATTGAAGCTCAGAGAGCTGAAGTGACTTGCCAAAGGTCATTCAAGTAAGAAGTTGCAAGCTTGAGATTGGAATCTTGAGACAGTCCGGTCACAGAGTCCACAAGAAAGTATTGCATTATACTGCCTCTCAAAATTGAATTGCTTTGGATCATCCTTTCTTTCTGATTTTTTATTGAAATTTTTTAATTAGAGAAGTTGTAGGTTTATAGAAAAAGCATGTAAAATACAGCATTCCTGTATACCCTCACCCTATTATTAACACTTTGCATTATTGTAGTACCTTTGTTACAACTGATGAAAGGCCATTTTAATTTCACTATAAATTATAGTCCATCATTTACAATATGACTTACTGTGTTGTACAGTTCTCTTTTAATTTCTATTCTAGTAACATATATATGAACTAAAAGTTCCCCTTTTAACCATATTTTATAATTCATTGCCATTAATTACACTCAAAATATTGTGCTATTATCAAAACCATCTATTTCCAAAACTTTACAATAAATCAAAATAGAAATTCTGTACAAATTAAGAATTTGATCCCCAATCATAATCCCACAAACTCATCCCTGGTGTCATGGTTTGTCTTTTGTGGACCACAGAAAATTATATTCTTAAGCTAAACATAACAGTGCCCGTAAACACAATGTAGATGGGGCCTTTTGATTATATTTCCTTAAGGGACTTTTGTTTGGATCACTTGATTAGATTGCTTTAGGGCCATTGATTGGACTGTGTTAGAGAAGCATGACCCAGGTTGGGTCTTCAACTGCTTTCTGGAGTCATTTATAAGCAGAGAACTAGAAGCAGAAATATACACCGAGCCACCATTTTGATCCTGCTGCCTTGCCACATGGCATGAATCCAGGATATTCCAGCAGCTGATCTTTGGTAAGAAATCATCTCTGATGATGCCAGATTTTGGATATTTTAGCAGCCTCAGAACTGTAAGCTTTTACAATAAAAAATTTTCTATTATAAAAAAGAATCCATTTCTGTTATTTTGCATTGGCAGCCTTAGCAAACTAAAACACTTGGTCACCTATATTCTAGATTCTAACTTTATGAGTTTGCTTATCTTAATTATGTCATATCAGTGAGATCATACAATATTTGTCCTTTTATATCTGCTTTATTTCACTTAATATAAATGAATATTCATCCATGTTTTTGCAGGAACCAGATCTTCATTCCTTTTAAATGCTGAAAAATATACCATGTATGTATAAACCACATTTTATTTATCCATTCATCAGTTGATGAACACTTGGGTTGCTCTCATCTTTTGGCAATTTTGAATAATGCTTTTATGAACATTGGTGTTCAAATATCTGTTTGAGTCCCTGCTTTCAATTCTTTTGGGTATATGGTAATTTTATATTTAAATTTCTGGGGAACTACCAAACTGTCTTCCACACCAGACATTTTACATTCCCACAAGCAATGAATGAATGTTCCTACTTCTTCACATCCTCTCCAACACTTGAAATATTCTGTTATTTTTCAAAGTAGCCATTTTAATGGATGTGAAGTGATATCTCATTGTGGTTTTGATGTGCATTTCCCAAATAGCTAATGATGTTGAGCATCTTTTCTTTCCTGTTAGTCTTTTGTATATCCTCTTTGGAGAAATGCCTATTCAAGTCTTTTGCTTAAATGTTAATTGGGTTATTTGTCTTTTTAATGCTGAGTTGGAGGATTTCTTTATATATTCTGTACATTAAACCCTTTTCGGATATGTGGTTTCCAAATATTTTCTGCCATTGAATAGGTTGTCTTTTCATTTTCATGACAAAGTCCCTTTGTGCACTAAAGATTTAATTTTGACGAAGTCCCATTTATCTATTTTGTTTTCTTTTGTTGCCTGTGTTTTGGGTATAAAGTTTAAGAAATCATTGCTTAACACATGATCTTTAAGATGCTTCCCTATACTTTCTTCTAGGAGTTTTATAGTCCAAGATCCTTATATTTAAATCTTGAGTCAACTTTGAGTTAATTTTTACATATGATATGAAATAATCATCCTCCTTCATTCTTTTGCATATGGAGATCCAGTTCTCCTAGCACCATTTGTTGAAGATACTACTCTCCCAGTTGAGTGGACTTGGCAGCCTTATCAAAAATCAATTGACCATTGATGGGAGGGTTTATATCTAAAGATACAATTTTATTCCATTAAGTCAGCCAAAAGGGTGCTAATACAAAATACCAGAAATTGGTTGGCTTTTGTAAAGGTAATTATTTGGGGTAGAAGACCACTATTACCAGGCCATAAAGCATAAGTTACTTCCTTCACCAAAGTTTATTGTCACATGTTGGAGCAAGATGGCTGCCAACATCTGCAAGGGTTTAGGCTTCCTGGGTTCTTCTCTTCCCGGGGTTTCCTTGTCTCTAGGCTCAGCAAATCTGCTATATCCATAAAGTCAGCTATGACTATGAGGCTCTCTAGGCTTTGCCTCTCTCCAGAAGGCCAGCTGTAGTCTATCGGTTGAACGGCTTTTCTCTTTTCCTAGCGCCTTCTCTCCTTCCTCACGACCAAGCTCCTCTATTTGCTTACTTACCCGGGCTCCAGCATTAAAACTCAGTGTCAGAACTCCAACTCAAAACTCCAACTCATTCCTCTGTTCTGCCATGTGGTTTTATCTCTGAGTCCCTGCCCACCAAGGGGCGGGGAGTCATGTCCTACTGACCTGGCCCAAGCAAAGCCCTAATCATAATTTAATCACACACAGAGGAACAGACCAGTTTACATGCATAATCCAGTATCTATCTTTTGGAATTCACAAATAATGCCAAATGGCTACAGTGTATATGTCTATCCTTGTGCTAGCACCGTGCTGTTTCCACCACTGTAGCTTTGTAATAAGCTTTTTTTCAATTAATTAATTTACTTATTTTAAAGAAACTTTATGTTACATAAAGGGTACATAAAAAATATAGGGGATTCCCATATGCCCCCTACGTCCCCCTCCCACAATTTCCCACATTAACAACATCCTTCATTAACATGGTACATTTGTTACAATTGATGAACACACATTGACACATTGCCACTAACCACGAATTATAGTTTACATTATAGTTTACACTCTGTCCCATGCAATTTTGTAAATTATGACAAAATATATAATGGCTTGTATCCATCATTTCAATGTCATGCAGGACAATTCCAATGTCCCCAAAATGCCTATTTTTCACTCTACCTCAGAGCCTCTGGTGGCCACTGCCTTTATATCAATAATAAAAGTTCTTTCATTGCTAGAATAATAATGAGTCTATGGTAGAATAATAGTAAGTCTACTTTAGTCCATTGTTCATTCCACAATCCTGAGGATTTGGGGATGGCAATGCCCACTCTGCCTCTAATTGAGAGGGGACTTAGATCCCGTGGGGCAGATGGATGGGACTATCTTGCTTGTGGTTGCAGACACTCTCTGTTCCTTGGGATGGGCATTGTCCATCATTATCACCTTGTTAGTTGTCCTGGATGAGTACAATGAACTGGAGAGTAGGTGTTGCAACTCTGCTGAAATTCAGGTCCCAGGTGGCACATGGATGGACCAAAGATTAAAGACTCTAGGACATATACCTATGTGATCCAAAACCTATCCAAAGATGAAGCCAAAACAATAACCAAAATAAAAATAAGAAGAAAATGAAATAATGATAGTTTTAAAAATAATATATAAAATACAAATTTAAAAAAATAATTTTTTAAAATAATTTTTTTAGACTTTGGCTTTCATCAATGTAAGATCTTTTGTCTTGTATGTAATAAGCTTTAAAGTCAGAATGTGTGAGCCCTCCAACTTCCTTCTTCATTTTCAAGATGATTTTGTCTAGTTGTGGCCCCTTACTGTTCCAAGTACATTTGATAATTGGCTTTGCTAGTTCTGCAAAGTAGGCTATCAGAGTTTTGATGGAGATTCCATAAAATCTGTAAATCATTTTTTGGGTGGAATTGACATCTTAATGATATTTAGTTTTCCAAGCCAAGACAATGGAATATCCTTCCATTTATTTAAATCTTCTTTGATTTATATTAGCAAAATCATATAAATTTCTGCATTTAAGCCCTTTAGATCCTTGGTTAAATTTATTCCAAGATATCTGATTCTTTTAGTTGCTATTATAAATGATTTTTTTTTTCTAACACCCCCCACCCTTTCTCTTTACTAGTGTATAGAAACTACTGAGTTTTGTGTGTTGACTTTATACCCTGCCTCTTTGCTGAATTCATAAATTAGCTCTATTAGGTTTTCTGGAGGTTTTTCAGGACTTTATATATGATAGTGTCATCTGTAAATAGTGAACATTTTACTTCTTCCTTTCCAATTTGGTTGCCATTTATTTCTTTTTCTTACCTAGCTCCTCTGGGTAGAACTTCTAGCACAATGTTGAATAACAGCAGTGAGAGTGGGCATTCTTGTCTTTATCCTGATCTTAGAGGGAAAAATTTCAGTCATTCACCACTGAGTAAGATATTAGCTGTGGGTTTTTCATATACAGCCTTTATCATGTTAAGGAAGAATTTTCTTTCTATTCCTATCTTTTGGAGTGTTTTTTATCAAGAAAGGATGCTGATTTTGGCAAATGCCTTTTCTGTATCCATAGAGATGATCGTGTTTTTTTTTTCCCCTTCATTTTTTTAATGTGGTTTATTACATTAATTGATTTCCTTATGTTGACCCACCCTTGCATGACTTGGTTAAAACCCACTTGATCATGATGTATAAATTTTTAATATGCTATTGGATTAGATTTGCAAGTATTTTGTTGAGGATTTTTCCATCTATATTCATAAGAGAAATTTGGTTGTAATTTTCTTTTCTTGTGGTATCTTTATCTGGATTTGATATTAGAGTGATGTTCACCTCATAAAATGAGTTAGGTAGTGCTCCCTTCTGTTCAACTTTTTTGGAGAAGTTTGAGCAGGATTAGTATTAATTCTTCTTGGAATGATTGGTAGAATTCACCTGTAGAACCATCTGGTCCTGGGCTTTTATTTGTTGAGAGGTTTTTGCAATTGATTCAATCTCTTTTCTTGTAATTGGGCTGTTGAGATCTTCTATTTCTTCTAGAGTCAGTTGTAGTTTTTGCATTTCTAGGAATTTGTCCAATTCATCTCAGTTGTCTAATTTGTTGGACAGTCTTGTTGTTCATAATATCCTCTTATGATTCTTTTTATTTCTGTGTGGTTAGTAATAATGTTGCCCCTCTCATTTCTGATATATTAATATAAGGAGCAATCCACCAAGAAGAAACAGCAATGAGGATATTTAGGCACCTAACTTCGGTGCCCCAAAATACATGACACAAACACTGGCAAAATTGAAGAGAAAAATAGACACCTCTACAATAAAAGTTGGAGACTTCAATATACCACCCTCATCAATAGATAAAACACCTAGATAGCAGATCAATATGAAATCAGAGAACTTGAATAATTTGATAAAAGAATTAGAACTAACGAATATACACCGAACAGTGTACCCCAAAAGAAGGGGATCTACATTTTTCTCAAATGCACTTGGATCATTCTCCAGGATAGATCACATGTTGGATCACACAACAATTTTCACTAAATTTAAAAAGATTGAAATTATGCCAAGCATCTTCTCTGACCATAAAGGAATGAAGCTGGAAATAAAAAACAGGCAGAGAACTGGAAACTCCACAACTATAAGGAAGTTAGATAACAATCTTAAACAATCTGTGGGTAAAAGAATAAATAACAAAGGAAATCATTAAATATCTTGAGAAGAATGCAAATGAGAATTCAACATATGAAGACTTATGGGATACAGCTCTAAGAGGGAATCTTATAGCTCCAAAATTCTTATATTAACAAAGAAGGAGCTAAAATCAGAGACCTAACTATACCTTAAGTAACTAGAAAATGAACAGCAAACTAAACCCAAAGCATGCAGAAGAAAGAAATAAAGATTAGAGCAGAAATAAACAAAATAGAGAATTAAAAAAAACAAGACAAATCAAGAGAGATCCTTAACAAAGCCTAAAGTTGGATAAACTTCTTAAATAAATGTTGTGAAGATAGCTAAAAGTAAATGGGAGCTATTTACTTTTATTAAATGACAGAATTTACTACGTGTCACTCAAATATACTGGATAACTCTTTTCATCATCTTTTCTAGCTAAATGCTTTTGCTGACATCCTGGAATTTGGAGCCTATACTGCAGACATAACAGATAATAGAACCAGCCAAGGAACTTTCTTCTAAACAAAAGCCCCTAGAAAGTTGCTTCAAATGCAAACATTATGCTGACTATTCTAAGAGAACTGAGAGAAGCATGTGGAATGGCTCAGAAAGAAAAGAAAGCAAAAGTGGCAGAATTAGTTAGCATGAATTGGTATCATCATGATGAGCAGAATTCAGAGTTAGCATTACCAATGGGGGAAAAAAAAACAGGTTCAGGATTCAGAGAGGAGTATAAGATTTTATAGAGGGCAAGGAAGGTCTTGCAACTTCAGAAAAAGCAAGAGTAGCAGAAGTAGCTGTAGTTTTTAAGAGTGAGCTGCAATGCCTTGTTACAGTAGACAAATTACAAACACAGAAAGAGATGAGGATCCTTTGGTTAGTTTTCCAGAACAAAGACGGTGTTATTGTCACTTTTGTTTCCTGTTTTGGATGGACTTCAGAATGAAGAAATGCGACCTCAGTACAGTGACCAGATGTTTATTTGGTTACAGTTCAGTGTTGTGGTTTGAGCCTGGTTGGGGCGACGATGGAAACGCCCTCAGTGTTGCAGCTTAAGCCTGGCTGAGGCGATGATGGAAGCACACCCGGGGTGAAGATGGAGGCGCACAGCTTGTGTTACAACTCGGCTCACAGTTGCAGCTCAGGTGTTGTTCTGGCCAGAGCGAGGATGGAAGCAGGCTCCGGGCTTTGGGGTTGCGCTATATATAGGTTCACTGTGCAGCTGCCCTGAGGGTGGAGCCTGAAGTTGGTTAATCATTGGGTTCCATGTGAGAGCATTGGCTGGGGTTTGGAAACTAGATTAGTCTTTTACGTTAATGGAGCATACTAACTGGGAGGCATTGATTGGCTGATTATTAATTAGGGTAATGGCTCCTATTGGCTGAAAATCTCTTATTCTATTGGTTGGCTCTTCCTCCCTCTGCCTAGGGGTCGCAGTTCAGTTACCAGCCTGCTCCCTCAGGACCTAATTCAATGGCACATATCTCCAAATATAGGAAAAGGAAACAAGACAGAAGTAGTGGTACACCTGGCTTTAGGGAAAACACTGCTTGGTGAGGTAAATTAAAGAAGCTTGGAACTTGTCTTCCTGTTTTGCACGTTATTGATTTTAGATAATGGATTTTGTTTTAATTTTCCTCTAGTAATTTTTTTCTCTTAGTTCCTATATATGTTGCTTGCCGATGGTTGTATTCCTCATCTCCTCAGCTAATTCTTCTGTGACTTTTTTTTATTTTTTAATTTTTTTTATTTTCTGCTTTTTGTCTCCCCCCCCCACCCGCGGTGACGAGCCGAGTCAGCTTCCTTGGTGAGCTGTGGCCTTGCCCACTCGCGGGGGGCTTGCCCTGCTTGTGGGCGGCTCTGCCCTGCCCGCGGGCAGTTCCTCTCTGCTAGCAGGCAGCTCTGCTCTGTCCGTGGTGGCTTTGCCCTGCCCCTGGTGGCTTTTGCCCTGCCCACAGCAGCTCTGCCCCGCCCATGGGGCCTTTTTGCCTTCTCAAGTGGTCTGCCCGCCCGGAGAGGCCCTGGGGACCTAACCCAGGGCCTCCCATGTGGTAAACTGGCGCCCTATCCACTGGGCTATACAGCCGGCCCCTCTTCTGT
>PVKH010036722.1:0-10011 GCA_004027955.1 Chaetophractus vellerosus | reverse complement strand
AATCCTCAGTAACAGAGGCCCATCAATGGATTATCCTCCTTTGCCAGTTACTGCCCCTGTATTCAGGGGGATGTTGCTACTTATCTGGAGAATATGACAGAGATTTCCAAGATGGGAGTTCAGTGTTCTCCCATTTAGTGATTAATAATTCACTCCATGACCATGGCCCGTGAGCCTTTGAACAATTATGTATGACTCTGATGTATGTTCAGGTGGACTTCCTCCCATGCACCCCCAACCTTGACACCCCCCCTCCAATGCTTCTCTCCCATCCACATTGTGACCCTCCTGTGATCCATAACCTCTCCACTGTGAATCCATCACAGTATCCAATTGTAATGAATAGGAAAATGAAATAATAATAGTTTTTAAATGTAAGAGTTAAAATACAGATGGACTTGTTAATACAAAATAATTTTAGAAAATTAAAAATATAAATGAAAAATAGAAAAATTCTGGTGTCCAGTCTATTCCATGACACTGTTGGCTTTTAACAATGGGATTTTATCAGCTTACAAGCTTACAGTTTTGATGTTGAGAAAAATATCCAAATCAAGGCATCATCAAGGTGATACTATCTTCCTGAACACCTGCTGCTGGTGAACCTTGTTTCCTGTGCTACATGGCAAGGCACATGATGGTGTCTGCTGGTCTCTCCCTTCTCTTCTGAATTTCATTGCTTTAAGCTTCTTGCTTCCATGGATTTCTTTCTCTTTCTCTGAATTGCATTCTAAGTCTAGTTCATTTATCATATTCTTCAAGCTATTTGTTTCTTTATTTAACTTCTGTCCAGATTTTCTAACCAACACTGAAAATGATGCATTGAAGTCTCCAGTTATTATTGTAGAGGCATCTATTTCTCCCTTCAAGTTGGTTAGTGTTTGCATCATGTCTTTGGAGCACCCAGGTTAGGTGTAAAAGTATTTATTATTTTTATTTCTTCCAGGTGAATTGGCCTTTTATTCATATATAATGTCCTTATTTATCTCTTATAACAGATTTGCATTTAAAAATCTATTTTTTCTGATGTTACTATCACTACCCTAGATCTTTTTTAGTTATTATTTGCATGGAATAACTTTTCCCAAATTTTACTTTCAGCTTGATAGTGTCCTTAAATCTAAAGGGAGGGGGTCTGTTGTAGACTGATTATGGATGGGTCATATTTTTTATCTATTTGGTCATTCTATTCAATTGGGGCATTTATTTGGGGCATTCAAGATGTTATCTTTCAGGTATTATAGTAAAGCATTACTTAATTCAACCATTTTATCCTTTGACTTTCTGTTTTCATATCTTACTATTGTCTTTCTTTTACCCCTTTAGTTACACTTTCTAATACTTTTCATTTCTACACACTTCTGCAAATCTCTCATTGTATTTTCCTTTCAGGCAGCAGCACTTCCTTTAGTATCTCTTGAAATTCCAGTCTATTGGTAACAAACATTCTCATTTTTTGTTTATCTGTGAAGACTTTAAACTCAACTTCATTTTTGAGGGATGGTTTGCAAGATAAAGACTTTTAAGAAACTAGGCATCTGATTATGATGGTGTTTTTTTCTCTTTCAGTACCTAAATCATATTACTGCCTTCTTACCTCAATGTCTCTGATGAGCATTTGGCACTTATTCTTATTGAACTTACCTTGCATTCATTTTCTCTTGCTTTCAGAATTCTCTTTTTTCTTTGTCATTTGGCAAATAGTAGTTATCTTGGAGTCCTCTGTTTGGATTTATTCTGTTTGGGGTTTATTGTTTTTCTTGGGTATTGACATTTATGTCTTTCCTAAGGGTTGGCAAATTTTCCGTCATTATTTCTTCAAATATTCTAAATGCTTCTTTTCCATTCTCTTCTCCTTCTGGGATACTTATACACATATGTTTATGTGTTTCATGTTGTTCTGTTCCCTGAGACCTTGTTCAATTTTTTATATTCTTTTGTCTTTCTGTTCTCCTGTCTTCTCAAGTTCAGATGCTCTGTCTTCTAATTCACTACTTCTGTCCTCAGTCAATTCAAAGATGCTGTTATATGTCTCTAATATATTTTTAATCTCATCTATGGTTGCTTTCATTCCCATAAGATCTGCTACCGTTTTTTGTAACTTATTGAATTGTCCTTTATGCTTACCTCATGTCTCCTTAATACCCTTTATCTCTTTAACCATATTTTCTGTCAATTCCTTGAATTGATTTAGAAGGCTTGTGTTAATATCATTGATTATTTGTCTTAAATTATGTGTCTCATCAGGATTTTTGATTTGTTCCTTTGCCTAGTCCATATCTTCCTGTTTCTTAGTATGGCTTGTGATTTTTTCTGATGTCTAGGCATCTGATTATGTTGATGAATTTACACTGAACATAAATTTCTCTTCTTGCTTAGTGTTTTTGTTTCACAGCTCTTTGATTTTTGGTTCAACTTATTTTAAATATTTAAAATTGCCATGCTTAAGTTACTGAAAAGTGGCCAGGGATCCATTAGTTCAGAGCATAACAGATCTAGTGTCTTGGGATTTGAGTGTTTATAAAAACTGTTTTCCTTTCTTTCAGTTTCCCAGCCTGCCAGTAAGTGGCACTTTTTGGCAAATATTTCCAGAGGTGTCTCTTTTCACCTCCATTTGCTGAACTGCTTAGGGCCAAGATTCAAAGCATACCCTGTGGCCAAACTCACTGAAGAGAAACCACTATCCACCCTTTCCCTGAACCCTCCTTCTTCCCAGGGAAGAAGACCTCTATTCACCTGTCATTTGGCCACATTAAGTCACTGGTCTTACTGAGGCTATTCACCTTGAGGTTGGGGGATTGGTGCCATTCACATCTGTGAGAGTTTTGGATTCAGCCTCTTCATCTCTATTTCCCTCTCTACCCTGAATGTTGGGCAGCACTCTCCTAATTTACAGATCCTCAAAGCAGCTCCCTCAAACAGCCTTTTGGCACTTCCTCCATTATTTTTATAAGAGAGTTGAGCCCTGCAAACCTACTCTGATGCTATTTTCCCAGAAGTCTCATCGGGACTGTTAATATGTTCCTTTGACTGGATCATATCTTCCTGTTTCATAGTATGGCTTGTAATTTTTCTGAATGTCTAGGCATCAAATCATGCTGGTAAGTTTACTTCAATTGTCAATTTTTCTCTCTTCCTGAAGACTTTAATGTTGAACAGTTTTGTTTCACAACAATTCTTTCATTTTCTTCAACTTATTCTAAATATTTAAAATTGCCCCCTTTAAGTTATAAATGCAGGGCCAGGGACCCATTAAAGTGCTGCAAACCACATCCAAGGGGTCCTAGGGATAGGGACAGGAGACTTTTCTGGCCTGCCAGTAGATGGTGCTCTTCAGCAAACCTTTCCATGGAGGTGACCTGTCCTACCTCCTGGTGCTGGTATTTACAGGCCTGTTAGAAGTGGGGTAGAAAGCCAGCCCTTGCTGATTAAATTAGCTGAAGAAAACTACACTCAGCCCTCCATCACACTCTCCCTCTTCCCAGGGAGGAAAATGCCTGCTCCTCTAACAGTCATCAGCAATTAGCCATGGGGCTTACCAAGGCTGTTCACCTAAAGGTTGGGGAATGGGTGCTGTTACCTGCAAGGTGAGTGAATCACAAACAATTTTATTTCTATTTCTTCTGGGACTCTTTGTCACTCTATCCCAGTGCCTTGAGGACAATGCTTGGTCTTCTCTTGGTCTGCAAATCACCAAAGCAGCTGCTTCAGATAGCTTCTTACCTTCCTCTGCTGTTTTTGTAAAACAGATGAGCCCTTCCAACCTACATTGACACCATCTTCCTGGAACTCAGTTTGTGCTTTCTTGATTTTCACAGTATTGTTCTCTGACAATTGCAGAAACTCTAGGAAGGACACTCTCTATAGAAGGCAAAGAGTAGGCAGATATTCCAAGGACACCCAAACCATGCTACTGCCTGTACATTGACTTAAGGCCCATAATGTTCCAGATGCCCAAATATGAATATTGCCTTTGATATGAGGCATCCTATGCCTGTCTGAATTGTCTTAATCTAGAAAAAGTTTTTTCCATTTGTTTTGGAACTTATTCTATTTCATCATTTTAATATATGGTAATATATGTGTAGATGTAAAATGAAATATTATTCAGAATGTAAAAAGAATGAAGTATTTACACATGTTACATAATGGAAGAATCTTGAAGATATCATGTTGAGTGAAATTAGACCAAAAAAAAGACAAATTTTGTATGATCTCCCTGGTTTTAAATAACTAAAATGAGCAAATTCAGAGAGTCAGAATCTAGAATGTATTTTACCAGGGCATGGAAATAGGGAAGGGAAATTAAGTCTTAAAATACACAGGGTTTACTACTTGGAGTGTTGGAAATGTGTTGTAATGTTGATGGTAGTACTACTTTGTGAACATAATTAACAGCACCAAAATATATAGCTGAAAGTGATTAAATCAGAAATGTTAGATTTTATATATGGTAACAGAATAACAAAATCAAAATCCGTGGAATACACTAAACAAACAGTGAATCCTAAGTTAAACCATGGACTGTGGATAATAGTACCATTTTTAAAATGTTCTAAAAATGACATAATCAATTTTAACAAATGACCCAGACCAGGAAATGTATTCATAATAAGGAGTTTTATGGAAATCCTGTATTTTATCCATGATTGGTCTACAAATACACAAGTATTTAAAAACAGACTTAAACACCTTGGGGACTGTAGCAGTTTGGCAGTTTGATACAGTTATGAATTACAAAAATAGATATTGGATTATGCTTGTAAACTGGTCTGTTAATCTGGACATGATTAAGTTATGATTAGGGCATTGACTAGGCCGCATCAGTAGGGTGTTGAGCCCCACCCCTTGGTGGGTGGAGAATCAAATATAAAAGTCATGGTAAAGGACAGAGTTGTGGTAGTTTTGATGTTGGAGTTTTGATGCTGGAGTCTGGGGAGGTGAGCAGACAGAGGAGCTTGGTTGGGAGGAAGGAGAGAAGGCCCCGGGAGAGAGATGAGCTATTCACCTGATAGTCTACAGCTGGCCTTGTAGAGAAAAGCAGAGCCTAGAGAGCCTCATAGTCTACAACTGACCTCATGGAGGAAACAGAGGCACTAAGTCCAGAAAGAAACGGAGACCCGGGAAGAGAGGAACCCAAGAACTCTGAACCCTGGCAAAGTTCGGCAGCTGTCTTGCTCTAACATGTGGCAACAGACTTTGGTGAAGGAAGAAACTTATGCTTTATGGCATAAACTGGTAACTGTAAGCTTCTACCCCAAATAAATACCCTTTATAAAGATCAACAGATTTCTGGTATTTTGCATCAGCACCCAATTAGCTAACACAGGGACATAATCATGTATGGCAATATATGTATTATAAGAGTCCCAGAAGAAGAAAGAGAAAGGCTCAGAATGAATATTAAAGTATATAATTCCAGGAGAATTCTCAAATATAGCAAACTATGTGAGTATGCAACTCCTAGAAGACCAGAATAAACCAAACAAGTTTAACATAAGAAGAATACACCCCATCATACATTGCTTGCATTACTGGATGCAAAAGACAAGGAGAAATTTCTGAAAGCTGCCAGAGAAAAGAAACATGAGGTACAAAAAAGTCTCAATTAGGTTGAGTGTAATTTTATCATCATAAAACATGGAGGCAAGAAGGCTATGGGCTGAACTGATAAATGCTAAAAGAAAATAACTTCTGACCAAGAATCTTGTCAGACAGGGATTTCCTTTAAATTTTGGGAAAGATTAAAACATTCCCAGATATAAAAAAGCTGAGTATGCTCATCACCAATAGACTTACAATACAAGTAATGCCAAAGTTAATTGTTCAGAATGAAATGAAAGAACAATAAATGGTGTTTCAAAGTTGCATAAATAAAGACCTCCTGAAAAGGTAACCATTTAAGCAATTATAAATGCCAGTACTATATGCATTATATTGTAATGTTTTGTATGTATTGTATTGTTTGGTATGTAACTCCACTTCCTACCTCATGAAGGTGCTAAAATGTAAAGATATAAGAATAGTGAAAAAATTGATGATTTTGGACTTATAATGTACAAAGATATATGTGGTAACCAGTACAAACATGATGGGCAAATGGAGAGGTCTAGGAAAAGTATATGCATGCTTTATTGAAGTCAATTATCAACCAAATATGATCTTTATGTATTTAGAAAGTTACATTTTAACCCCATAGTAACCACAAAGAAATAGATGAAAAATGTATAAAGATAGAAATGAGAAGTCACTCAATATGGTGAAAAATAAAATAAATAAATATAAAAGCAAGCACTAGTAGTAGAATTTAGGTATCCTAAAGGTATAAGACTTCCACTAGCTAGTCAACAAAATGGCAGGAGAAAGTCCTGTATCATCTATAGTGACTTTAAGTGTAAATGGATTAATCTCTCCAGTCAAAAAGCATAGACTGGCAAAATTAATAATAAAAAGAAGCAGGATTGTAGCATTTTGGCATTGTTTATGAATTCCAAAAATATAGTTATTGGATTATATTTGTAAACTGGTCTTTCAGAGTTATCACTTTTAACTGATTAAATTATGATTAGGACATTGATTGGGTCATGTTAGTAGAGCATTCTGTCCCCATCCCTTGGTGGATGGGGACTTAACAGAGAAAAGATATGGTAAAGGGTAGAGTTGGGAGTTTTTGAGCTGGAGCCCGGGAAGTGAACATACAGGAGGAGAACACAGAGGAGCAGAGAAAAGGCTCAATTAGACATGGCAGAGGCCCTGGGAAGAGAGGAATCCAGGAAGCCTGAACCCTTGGCAGATGTCAGCAGCCATCTTGCTCCAACAAGTGGTATCAGACTTTGGTGAGAGAAGTAATTTCTGCTTTATGGCCTGGTAACTGTAAGCTTCTACCCCAAATAAATACCCTTTATAAAAGCCAACTGATTTCTGGTATTTTGCATCAGCACTTCTTTGGCTGACTAATACAATGCCTAAGGATGAATCTTTTGATTTGTATAAATTAACATATTTGCTAGGGTTCTTAGGCCTCATCTCAAGCAAATAAAAATGATGTGATATTGAATGCACATCATTTTAAAGGAAGTAGAAAAATCAAGAAGGAAATATAGAGAAAAGTGGGAGGAAAAATGTGAAAATTAAAGGTACTTTCTCTTTCAAGTTACCCTCCTGCTTTTTCTGCTGTCCTGACTTGATAGACTCTCTTCTTTGGGTCTAATGCTGCTGGATCATTCTGAAAATCCAAAGAGCCTTAAAAGTTATGCTAAGTTGTTTCAGCTGGTGCTAAAATGATGGAATGACATCTCATCTGTTTACAACATGGTTTACTAAATAATTTAAGCTCACTGTAGAGACATACTGCTCAGAGAAAAAGATTCCTTTCAAAATATTATTGCACATTGAAATGTACCTGGTCACCCAAGAGCTGATAGGCTATGAAAATGTCCATATCAAGTCATCATCTGAGATGCTTTCTCACTGAAGGTCGGCTGTTATGTTTGCATTACACTGTAGTCTATTAAATATGCAATAGCATTATCCCTAAAATGGAATGTATACACCTTGCTTTAGAAATAATTCATTGGTAAAAATGCTAACCATCATCTGAGACTTCAGAGAATCATAATATTTTTGCTGTTGGAGTGCCTTGCCTCAATGTTGATCTCTGCTGACTAATCAGGGTGGTGATTATTCAAGGTTGGATTGGTTGTAGCAATTTCTTAGGAAAGACAATGACATTTGTCACAATTTTATAAATCTCATAGTATTTACAGATATCTCCTGTTGCCAAAAATAATAATCTCCTGCATCTTCAGGCTAAACCCTGCTGATGGTGAGCGTGAAATCTGTTCCATACCCACTGCCACTCAATCTGTCAGGGCTTGAGGGGCTTCCACCCATAAGGAATGGGTGGCCGGGTGGATGCAAGATAGATAATCTAAGCAACTGACAGGAGTCTGGAGGTGCCTATGCAAAGCAACCACTGAATATGGAAAAAAAGTTATTGTAGTGAGTTCTGAAAGTATCCAATGAAACTAAGAGTTAAAAATATCATCACAAGTCTGTTTCCCAGAATTCTTCTGTGTTGCAGGAAGAGGAAAATGAACATTCTTGCAGTGAGTCTGAGAGACAGTGCTCAAAGAGATGGCCAGCTCAGCATCTTGGAGAGGAATGTGGTGTAATTCCACAGAGTGAGAATCTTACCTTGTCATCATCAGGACCTATTGACCAGTTGTCTTGCTCAGGGACCCCAATCTTCCACAAGTTCCTCCACAGAAGACCCTGCCATGCAGGTTGGTTGAGTCTGTCATGTCCATGACACTGTCCCAGATCAGCACCAACATAGTCTCATCCATGTCTGGCTCCTACCTCATCCCTGGCACCGAAGAAAAAAGAAAGTCTCTCCCTTTTCCCAAGGCTGCCAGGATGACCCCATCAGATGAAGGAGAGGCAATGCTAGGGGTGTCTCTAGGTATCAACTTTGTTGGCACCCCAGCTGAAGAGCAGGAAGCCGAGGGAAATGCTGTTCTAGAGGAAGAGGATGTATCACCCACACAAGAAGAGGGCCAGAGGACATGAGCATTTATAGGTATGGAGTGTGACAATAACAATGACTTTGACATCACAAGGGTGAGAGCACTGGACAGTAAGCTGTGCTCTGAGATCTGCAGGCTGATGACAATGCTGTCAGTCATAGGAGCACCCAGCATCAGCGCTTACCATCCAGCAGCCTGGAGGACTCCAAGAACCCGCCCTGTGTGTGGTGTCCCTTGGCTGTCTGAGGAACCCCAGCCTCTGTGCCAGGGCTCCTGGCCCATCCTTGTATTCCATCCCATCCTCACTGGAATGCAGGGCTCTGGGCCTTCTCAACTGGAGACTTTATATGTGAGAGCTGGATGGGAGGGCAACTTGCTCCTTCTCCCAGCCACATCTTCTGTAACCACATTCCTTCCCCTCAGAAGAGACCTGAAGCCCTCCTTTCTCCTTATGGGCAGAAGCCCCTCAAGCCCTCCTATCTCCTTATGGGCGGAAGCTCATGAGACCCTTTGTCAAGACTCTGGATGTCTCCCCCATATCTTGATCTTCAGGTGGAGCTGAGGTCCATGTCCTGGTTGTTTTTTGTGTATCTTTTTTCTCCTTAGGGGGAGGCCAAGGACACTCAGTTCTGAGACTCAGTTCTGGCCTGTGGCCCATCCTAACCAATTTGAAAACTCCAGTTTGGGGTGGGTTGGAGGATGACACCAGTGAAAATGGAGCAGCCACAGTTCATTAGAGTGGAGTAGCCTCAAAAAGGATTAGGAGCACCTTTCAAAATTACAGGCTCAGTAGTGGCAACCTAAAGGTCTGTTGAAAAATACTTCTTCCTCCTATTAGCAGAGTGAGTCTCCTTTTGCCTCATGTGCCAGTCTACTTAGGAAAGAGACCTTGAATCTGAGAATCCCCAAGTTCAGATAATAGCCCTGCAGAAGGATCTCTTTCAATCAGGTGCATTCACGAAGGCTTGGGACTCCATTGGAAGATAACGTTTCAAGAAACACATTTTTTTGACTATTCTACTCTGCCAGGCACTGGGTTAGGAACTTTTGTATATTAGCACATTTCATCTTCACTACAGCCCTGCCAGTTGGGATTCTTATCTCTTGTCCCATCTCCTCCTTTTATGTTTAACAGTTGAAGAAATAGACTTAAGAGCTGTGGCCGAGCAATTCTCAAGTTGGTGCCTCAGAGCCCAGAGGACTGATGGAGAGTGCTGAGCTTAGTCCAGGTAGCAGCTGGGCCCAGAAGCACTGCCCTAGGTGCCCGCTGGCTGGAGTCAGGCCCTTCATCTCTAGGACCCTCTTTTCCTATGGGATTTCCTTCCCGCCTTCCAGACCCTCAGAGCATAAGGGGAAAGGGAAAGTCCCCAGGCTCAAGCAGAGCCTGCCTTGGCCTCATCATTTCAGAGATTTAGAGCCTGTTGTTCAAAGCATGCCCTCGAACCTTCCTACCCTGGTGTAATTGCATATAAACAAAACTTTG
>PVKH010036721.1:0-11551 GCA_004027955.1 Chaetophractus vellerosus | reverse complement strand
TTAATATCTTGGGTGTGTGGGAAGGTAGCCCTTTCTGGAGGCCAGGAGGTTTAATAACTCATAGCCTGCCATTTCAGCTTCTTCATCTCTCAGTCCCTCACACTCCTGGGAGTCATGAAGCAGTGTCCCAGGCTGCTGTACTCCAAAGCAGATCCCCAAAGCAGCCTCCAGCTCCATCTATGTTGTTTTAGCAAGAGCTAAGTCCTCTCTGTGTAACCTGTTGGCCATGTTCCCTTCTTTTTTCTTAGTATCTTAATACACAAAAATGAAAAGCATTTCCATACATTACTGATGTGCAATCTGAGGAGGACATTACAAAAAATCCATTTATAAGAACAACTAGGGGGGCCGGCTGTAGCCCAGTGGATAGGGCGCCAGTTCACCACATGGGAGGCCCTGGGTTTGGTTCCCAGGGACCTCTCTGAGTGGGCAGACCACCTTGAGAGGGCAAGCCACCGTGGGTGGGGCAGAACCACCACGGGCAGGGCAAAAAAGCCACAATGGGCAGGGCAAAGCCACCACGGACAGGGCAAGTCACCTGCGAAAGGAGCAGAGCCGCCTGCTAATGGAGCAGAGCTGCCCATGAGTGGAGCAAGCCGCCTGCATGGTGAGCTGACTTGGTGCATCACTGCAATGGGGGGAGACAAAACAGACATAGAAAAACACACACACACACACACACACAAAAGAACAACTAAAGCAATCAAATATTGAGGAATAAACTTTACCAAGGACATAAAGGACCTGTATTCAGAAAACTACGAAAAAAAATTTCTAAAAGAATCTGATGAAGACAAATAAAAAGAAGAACAAAATTAGAGCACTTTCACCTTGGCACTTTAAAGCATATTACTTACCAACAGCATGGTACTGGCATAAGGACAGACAGATTGATCAATGGAACAGAATCAAGAACTCAGAAATTGACCCTCAAATCTACAATCAAGTGAGTTTTGACACTGCTTTTAGCTAAACCAGCTGCACCTGAAGAGTCTATTCAACAGATGGTGCTGGGAGAACTGTATAGCTATACTCAAAAGAAAGAAAGAAGATGCCTAATTTTGTATACTTCTACGTCTTATACAAAAATTAACTTAAAATGGATCAATGATCTAAATATAAAAACAACACCCATAAAACTCCTAGAAGAAAATGTAGGAAAACATCCTCAAGATCTCCTGTTAGGTGGTAGTTTCTTAAACCTTATACCGAAAGCACTAGCAACAAAAGAAAAAAATAGATAAATGGGACCTACTCAAAATTCAACACTTTAGCACCTCAAAGGATTTTTTCAAAAGAGTGAAAAGGCAGCTGACTCAATTGGAGAAATTATTTGGCAATCACATATCTGATAAGGTTTTAATATCCATGATATATAAGGAGAACATACAAGTCAACAATAAAAAGACAAAGTATCTGATTAAGAAATGGGAAAAAGACATGAAAAAACACTGTCCAAAGAAGAAATACAAATGGTGAAGAAACATGAAAGAATGTTCAACATCACTAGTGATTAGGGAAATGCAAATCAAAACTACAATGAGATATCATTTCACACCTATTAGATGGGTCACTATTAAAAAGTCAGAAAACTATAAATGCTGGAGATGATGTGGAGAGATAAGAATGTTAATTCAATCTTGTTAGGGATGTAGAATGGTACAGCCACTGTGGAGGACTCTTTGGCAGTTTCTAAGGAAGCTGAATATAAACTTGCCATGGGATCCAGCAATACCATTGTTAGGTATATACCCAGGATAACTGAGAAGTGACACCAATAGAAATCTGCTCACTGGTGTTCATAGCAGCATTATTCACAATAGCAAAAAGTTGGAAACAACTCAGTTGTCCATCAATTGATGAATGGATAAATAAATTGTAGAGCATACACATGATGGAACATTATGCAGCAGAAAGAAGAAATAAAATTGTGAAACATGACAACATGGATGAGTGAAGCAGACCAGACACAAAAGGAAAAATACTGTATGATTGGCCTATTATAAACTAAACATATTATGTGAAATATAAATATATTATTTGTGAAATATGAATATTGATAGAATTGCATACATAAGATCATTTTTCTTTGAAGCTGAACAAATGTACATTAATGCTACAAAATGTTAATATGAGACAAAATTTTTTTTTTCTATGTGAAGGAGATCAGACACAGAGTACTAAATATTGCATGATTTCATTTCTATAAAATGTAAATATATATCAATTAATAATGATGAAGTGAGATTAGTGGTTATGTAGGTCTAGGTAAGGAAAGCTAATGGGTGTGGAGTCTTTCTTTTTGGAGTAATGAAATCATTCTGAAATTTTTATCTGCTCAATGTACAACATTGTAATTACACTGATAGCCATTTATTATACACTTTGGATAGAATAGCCAGAAACAGCAGCTATGTACAGTGGGGGAAGCATAAAGAGATTAAGAGGTGAAGACTTTTCTTGCATTTTTTTGTCTGTTTTTTGTTTATTATTATTGAAATAATGAAAATGCTTTAATAATGATTGAAGTGATGAACACACAACTATGTGATTATAGCAAATACCATTGGTTGTACATTTCAGGTGAATTGTATGTTTATTAATGTATACTGATATAATTGATTTGATTTTTTAAAAATATAAATCTATCTGGTGTCATCAAGGAATAAGCATGACAGTGTGGCTGGAGAAAAGAGAGTGAATGCATGTGCATAAGTCATAAAGAGGCCAAAGAGGCTGCAGTAGGTCAAATTATTGTAAGGATTTTGGCTATTACTCTGAATGTAAAAGACCAACTTCATGGTTTTATACAGGGGAGTGGCCTGACTTAAAACACAAGTTTTAAAAGTAAACTCTGGAATTGTGTTGAACATAGACTCAACAGGACAAGAATATAATCAGAAAGAATTATGACATTCTATTCATAAAATCTAGGCAAAAGATGACTGCAGCTTATAACAGTCTAGTAGGGGAAATGGTATAAAAATATATAAGATTCTGGATAAAGTTTGAAGGAAAACAATATATTTTTTTCCTAATAGGTTAAGTACAGACTGTGATATCACCAAAATTTTGGCTTCAATGTTTTTAGGCTGGGTAACTGGAAGTATGATAGAACTATCTGGAGAAGGCTGCATGCATAGCATTTTTGGGGTGTAAAAACAATGACTCATTAATTGTGCAAATGCCTAGTGGATACATAGAGGAAGATATCAAGTAATTAGTTTGATATAAAATCTGGCATTCAGCTGAGAGGTCTAGGGTAGAATCATAAATTTGAGAGTCATTAGTATAGAGATAGTACTTAAAGCCAGGAGAATACTTGATTTGAATTTAATAATTTTTACAAAACATAAGGAAAGATGATGAATCTCTGAGCTTTGGTTTCCTAAACACACGTTTGTCCAGTGGAATCTCAATTTGTCTTAATTGATGAGAGATAAAAGATTCCAAATCTTCACTTTCCTTTCAGGAATACTTATGCACAAAGGTGATTCCTAAAATAAAAGAGAAAGAGGTTTCTTAACTTCATCACCTTTCTCCACTTCTTTATACTTTAGTCACTAATCTTCCCTTTCCTCTATATAGCAGTGCTGAACATGTAACATGGAAGGTTGCTTGTTGATAGTTTAAGTCACAAACCAGGAAATTACTGCCTCATGGTCAATAGGATTCTCACCTTGAGAGGTTTTCCAGTAAAAATATGGGCTTAAATTGAGTCTTCAATACTTTTATAATGACAGTTTGAATTTCAATCAGCAGTTAGCCCCCAGTCATGCTCTCAGAGCCTCCCAAAGTGGCATTATATGATTTTCTCTGCTGTAGTGCAGACTTATATTGGAAGTCCAGACTCCTATAGGGAAACAATCTTCATCATTTTGTTCTCCAGAAATGGACAGGCTCCTGTTGCCCTAAATTATTAGTTAACAGTACATGGGCTAAAATATAAATTTAATGAGCTGCCATGAAAAATACAAATCAAGAATACAAAAAAACTTATCAAGTCCCTCTTCATGCTCAGGAAGGAGCCTTTATAGGAAATCCAATTGACAGATGATGAAAGAGAGAAGGTTAGGCAAGACAAGAATATGCATAAAACATGGAACTGAATTCATAGATACAATAGAATTTGGCTCACAAACTGCAATGCAGAGAATAGAAAGAGAGTGGACTTTGGCTTCCATAAATCTTCCTGTATTGATGTTTTGTCACTCCACGGTATATTTGGTCAAATTAAAATGGAGGTCGGTGCTCTTTGCTCATTTTGCTTATTTCTCCCAAAATTCTACCTGGAGAAGATGCATTTTTGCATAGTGATGAAAACATTTTCTGTTCTCTATTAGTCAAAATTTGCAAGTAGATTCTTCCACTCTGCTGCTTCAAGTCATATTTTGCTGCACCATAACTTTCTCATGGTATTTTTAACTTCTGCATTCCTCAGAGTATAAATCAAAGGATTGAGCAGGGGAGTGCCAATAATGTAAAACAATGCCACCAGCTTGTCCACTGGAAGTGTGGTTGGAGGGCGAGTGTATGTGAATACACACGGGACAAAGAATAAGGTGACCACAGTTATGTGAGAGGTGCAGGTGGAGAGGGCCTTCTTTCTTCCTTCTGCACTCTGGTTACTCAGAGAATGTAAGATTAAAATATAGGAGATAATGATGATTATGAAACTCACCAAACATATGGCCCCACTATTAAATACTATGAGTAAATTAATCACATGGACGTCCATGCAGGCAAGTTTCAACAGAGGTTGCAGATCACAGAAATAGTGGTCAATAACATTGGGGCCACAAAAGGGTAATTTCAAAGCCAAAAAAATCTGTGCTAAAGAATGTATACTAGATCCCACCCAGGCCAGATTCACCAACACAACACAGATTTGTCTGCTCATGATGGTTGTGTATCGTAGTGGCTTACAAATGGCCACATAACGATCAAAGGACATGAGGATGAGGACCAAGGTCTCCATGCACCCAAAGAAGTGAAATGCAAATATCTGGGTCAGGCACTCATTGTAAGAGATGACTTTCTTCTCAGATACAGCATCTATAATCAACCTTGGCACGGTGGTTGTGGAGAAGCAGACATCAGAAAAGGATAAGTAGAAAAGGAAAAAATACATGGGGTTTCCAAACATCTGACTGTATCTGATGGTCATCACAATAAGTAAATTCGCCACCAGAGTTGCAAGGTAGATAAACAAGAAGACCACAAACACTATTTCCTCCTTTAGAACATCCTGTGTGAACCCAAACAAAATGAATGCATCCATACTGCTATTCAAATTCATGGTACAGTTGACATAGAAAAGCACAGTTGAGAAATGGTTCATCTGCAAAGAAAATAAAGAAATTTGTGGTTTGGCAAGATCTTTACTACTTTATAGTTCTAACTTCATGAGTACTATAATGCAGTAGTTCTAAAAGTTTATCATATATTTTAATTATATGGAAACTTTGAAAAAATGCTGACGCCCATGCTTTAACCATGGTGACTTTCTGGGTGGAACCAAGATTTTTTCATGAAAAACAAAATCATGCAGGTGGTGGATTGTATGGCCAAGTTCTGAGAATTGCTGATTTGTTGTTAACCTTAAGCAAGTCACTTTAATAACTCAAAACATTTTCTTCATATGAAAATTTGAGCTTCTAATAGATACTTTAAGCGTATGTATATGTATATGATATATATGTGCATAGATACTGCTCAATAACTGAAAATCAATAGCCCTATGTAATTCAAAAACATTAAATTTGAAATGCTCTCTTGAGACAAATATTTCTTGATTTGGCTGCCAGTTTGCATTGATTAATCCTGACCTCTTAATTATTTTGGATGGATGGGGTTTTAAGGAGAAATTATTTAAGTAATTTTTGGCTCATCATGGCCAAAATTTTTCCTTAATCATCCATCAGAACACATTCTCATGTTTAAATAAATCACTGAAGCTGGCTTTATTGAGTTGAAGTAAGTGAAACAATTCATTGTTTATGATAGCTGCATGATATTTAGTTTCACATCTATAGATCCAACCTGATATACCACTTCTTTTATTTATATAATACGAATAAAATCTTTACTCATATATGATTTCCCTACCCCTAAGTTTCAGAGGTTTTGTTTTTGTCTCATTTTTGTTTCTCTTAAAAATACATTTCAGAATTGCTCTATCATCTTTTCATTGTTCTACTCCAGGTTCACATACATATGATTCTATAAAAATGCAATCATACTTTAATATTATAAATTCTGATTTTCATTTTAGCTGGTTAAAAGCCTTTAGCCATATGATTAAAGGGTATCCTAATGCAACTGTACATTTTAGTAGTTGTAAATTCACTAGAAAAAATTATAAATATTAAATATTACATTTAATTGTTTTTATTTCTTTAAGTGGTTTTCAAAATATTACTCATAAAATACTTTTGAAAGAATCTTTCATATTCATAGATTTTTCCTTATTTTTAATAATTTCATGGAAACAAAACCATGGGCTTAGTGTGTCATTGATATGAATATTTTCTAGTTATAAGTAGCTTTTCAAATATTCTTCCAATTTTGTTTTAACTATGTAATCCACAGCAGATCACCATACATTGTTGGCTGTTATTGAAAACAGTCTTTACTCAACAAGGAAAATTCCTGTTTTTCACTCTCTAGAAGGTTTCTGACATCCCTGCACCCTGTCCCTCACAAGCTCCTGTTTTTTACTTCTTCCCCTTATATGAAGCAACAACATAGGCTTCACCTATAGAGAAGCCTGGGAACGAAGGACACTCCAAGGAAGGCAATTCAAGTGGGCAGAACAGCAACTATGAGCTCATGCCTTTTCCCCTTCCTCTAATGCCCACTTTGCAAGCCCATTTGCAGGTGGACTCAGACAAGGGAATCCTTATCATTACCTCTGTCTAAATCTTATAAAAACTCTTGCCTTCTTTGTTGAAGGAAGCAGATTTGAGACTCTGCTTCTGCCAGCTTCTTAATAAATCTCTCCTTTGTTCATCAAATAATATATTAGAATTATTTTTAATATCTAATATAGAACCAGTATATTTACATAATAAAATATACAGTTTAGAGAATATTTGAGTTTGAAAAATAAAGTGTCCATAAAAATTAATGATTTCCTAATCCAGAGCTAAATGTCAGTTCCTAATATAATGTTCTAGTTTGTCAAGGTTAAGCATTTTAGATACAAACTGGTTCATTATTCTCCACTGATTTAAAATTACAGGCATAAGGTTAAGTTTTCTAATGGAAATCAAACATTATCACTTTTGTTCAATTAATATTTACTTGATTACAGTGATAGTATAATATTTTTCTATATATATTTTCCCTCTTCTATTTTATATGTTTTGAATTATACCTATATTTTTCAATTAGTTTTTGGTATCTTTGTATTTTGAGGACTTCCTTTTTATTAATTTTAATACCATCAAATTTATCAAAATGTTTTCCCTTTGAAGTTTAGTTTATTCTTTCAATTAAGGAAGTTAACTTCATTTCATCTTGTATTATTTTTATATTTTGAATATTATTAATATCAAGTAATATGGAATTTAATATGAGTTATTATATATTTTCCTGTTTTCTGACTAATCAATCAATAAACACCATCAAGTTAGTTATCATATATGTATTAAGAAGCTACTCAGATCTGAGGTAGCTATAGAAGAAATATGTGCTCAAACTCTTTACAATCAAACTGGAAGGGTAACGTAACTCTATATAAGATCATTAATAACATAAGAATTCCACATGACTGTATGTGGTAATAAAATGAATATTGGTCCCAAAAGTTGAGATTCCTAGAGAATGACTTAATTGATCAGCAAAGGTTCAAAAATGAGAAAGAGGTGGAATAACAGTTTTAAATATATAAAACTGAAGTTTCCAACAAAATTCTCTGAAACTTAGGTGTTCAAGGACCATATACTGAATTACTGTGATGAAAATATTTCAAAATGATTGACACAAATTATCCATTTACCCTAACAAAGCTACATAATTTAAACAAACCTTGAAGATTTTTGAAATCCAGCTGAAATAATATTAGCTAAGTGTGATGACATTAGCTATATTTTGATAACTAGTAGGTCTGAATGGCATTTCCAGTTATCTGATAAATATAAAAGAGAACAAATGAATTATTACTTAATTTTTATATGTTATTTTCCCACCAGATGTTAAAGACCAGAAAGGGTGCCATTGGTTGTGAGGAGCAGTTAGGTGAAAAATGTGAGTAAAAGGTTATAAAAAAGAGACACATATATATTGTTTTGGGTAAACATAGAGATGACCTCTGTGAAAACTACATTCATTAAATATAAAAGTTTTGGGAGATAAATTTATGGACAGCCATGAAAACTAGGTCATTCAATACTATTTTGTTTTGTTTTAAACTTGCAGAGGATATTTGAGGACATGATCATAGGAAGTCAGCTCTTAATAAGATCGATGCCTTGAGTCAGAACAAAAAGAGCTCAGTATTTTATCATTGAATGCAGGCATTATTTCTTAACACTCATGGACTCTCTTACCTATGTGCTTGGGGTAGGGTACATCCCACTTTTGAAGCATGCTATTTTCTCTTATTTAATATTAATTTCCCTTTTACCTGCTGACAGTGTAACCAAATTAAAATTACTTCTTGTCCCAAAAGTCTACATCTAGTTCCAAGTTTTTCCTTTTGTTTCCCTGACAAATAAAAATCTCTCTAAGCCCTAGGTGCCTATTTTACTATAAACTCCATAAATAAGTATTTAATTGAATGAGATAATTTGAATTACATATTATTCTTATATTACAACCTTGTACTATAAACTGGTTTGCATTTTTGTTATTTCATTTGCCCTGCATATTTTCTTTTGAGGTAACTTCTATTCACTTTAAGTACAAAATTTGATCTGTAATACAGAGAGATTTGCCAAGTTCAATTGGGCTAGAATTAGGATAGAATGTTTTAGATGGCTTCTCTCTCTAGTGTGCACCACTATTGTCAAATGATACATCAAATCCATACAAATTGCCACTTAGAAAAAATAATTTTCTGATAAATGATACCTAATTTCCTGTCCTTATCTTACCTCAATTTCAGATTGTGTAAACCTCATTCTCAGAGAAGTTCATAGAAAAATAATGAAAGGAAGAAAGTACCGAAATGGAATGAAGTCAGAGAAGGAGGAGAGTGACAGTGCACAGACAGCAGGGAAGGAAGAGCCAGGGAATAGGATACTGAAAGGCATATAGAGGGATGTGAGAAAAGAAAAAGGGACCTTAGATCAAAATATCATCACAGCTCATTTGCCCCTGACCCCCTGCACTAATTCTTGCCCCCAAATCAGAGAAAGTGTGAGGTTGTGTGTCATGAGCAAGTTTTGCCAGGTTTATAAATAACAAAAACCAGTGCGAATTGCAGCCCTCTCTGATATCATAACTCAGAAATAGCACCACTAAACTTAAACTCTTCAAATGAGGAGACCCCAAGAACAGAATTTCTCTAGACAGGCCTCAACAACATAGTGTAGTTACACTCCCCTTACAGGAAAATAAAGGCTTTTGAGAAGTACCTTAGTGTTGCAATGAAGCCAGGAAAGGCTTGTGAAACCTGGACCACAGTAACTCTTCACTTTTAAGTACTGTCTGGTGTTCCATCATTTTGAATGGGACAAACTGAATATAGAGTCCATCTGACCAGTCTTGAGGAGGCAATGGGGAAAAAATATTTCACAGAGACTAAAAAACTCACCTCCTATAAGCAAACAGATGACTTCTATTAAAGTACATTATTCATAGCTTCATCTTTAACTTATTTTGAGGTGAATCATATGAAGTCTGGATAAAACATGAAAAGTATACTTCATTGTGATTTAGCAAGGTTTTCTATCACAGGAAGGTATGGAGAATGGGGAGCTCGTGGAAAGAAGAAACTGTCTGTGCCCACACATCACATGGTTCCTCCTAGAAGCACTGGGTTAAACAAAACAACAGAGTTCACAGCACAAGGTAGGGCATATGAAAAATAGAAGAATTTTCTCAATGCAGATCCTGAAAACATCTTTATGGAAGAAACTATTCCCTTGCTCTTAGAGAGAAATGTGTCTGAGGTCAGCTCTTCTCTCAGTTTCTCCTTAAGAGAAGCATGAGGCAAATGTTTATTTTTTTACTGCATTGGATATTTATAGTAATTCACACAAATGTTTTCTATGCCTAAGGCAAGCTTTCAGCATGAGCATCTCTAAGGAAATCCTTACTCCCTACCCAGTCCCAAAGGATTGTCCAATGAGTTACCCAGCTCAGATAGTCCATGGGCAAAAGCAAACCAAGGAGCCAATTAGTTAAACTGCAAATCACTTTGAATTGCATGGGAAGAAACACTATTCCTTTCTCCATATGATTTGCCTAAACATATCTCTTCTATAGGCAGGAAACCTTGAAGTCAGTTAAAGGTGCACTTAGGTGAAAAATATGGGGGTCCTGGGCTCACAACTTAGCTGCTACATGAACCTAAGTCTCTTCACCTCTTGAATTTTCAATTTGTTGATTTTAAAAAGTAACTAGTAATGACAATAATTTATTTAAAATAATTAATAATTATGTCTCAATTTTCCCATCTGTATTTTTAATACAGTATAAAAAGCAAGAGAATGACAGAAGTAAAAGGTAAAAGAATTATTGCATGCTTGTCTTTTGTATTTTCCTTTCATTTTTAAATATATGCCTGAGAGTATATTAATTTACACAGAACAGTGTTTACTTGTTGCTTTTGAATATAGTTGCAAGTTATTCAAGATGGGACAGTTTACCTTTCAAAATTCTCTCCCACCTGGGAGGCCATATTAGTACCCACTTCTCTGGCTTTACACGTCATATCTGCTATGTACCTTCAGTGAGGATAAAGTGAAAGTCTGGGTGGAGGTAGAGACAGAGATGGGGAAAAATGGGAATTTGAGAATGGAGTAGATAGATTGTCCAAGTTTTGAACCTTAATGAATGGTCTAGTGGCAACCAGTATTTTCATGTGACTCAGCAAACTTCTTTTAAAAATTTTGCCCCAACACCTAACCTTTTTTGTTAAACATGCATTGGAAGAATCATGAGGATTTTTGTAAGTCACTTACAGTCTCCAACCTTGAGCTTCCACATTAATTTAATTGAAATAAAGAGACAGCTCTAAAAATTTTTCTCTAAATACTAATGATACAACATATGAAGAGAAAGATTCCCTGGATCAAAGAAAATACAGAAGAAATATTTAAATATTTTTATTAATCCTCCTTAAACATGTGGAATTGAAGGCTAGAGAAGGAAAACACCTCACTCAGGTTCACACAGTTAATTAATAATACAAATAAGCTAAATATCTGAAGCTATTAATTACAAATTTAAAGCTCTTTTCTTTTAATAAATAGTACATTAATTTCATAAGCTTCCTTGACACAGGATATAAGACAGGCAATGAATGGACCTCCATTTGAAATCTTCCACTCAAAAGAACATAAAATAACTGCCAGCTCTAGAGGAATGAAAAAGCTTCCCA